>SJYC01125418.1:0-61871 GCA_006408675.1 Madoqua kirkii | reverse complement strand
AGATCATACAAATATTAAGAAAGGTAGATAAATAAACAGTATCCAATTTTATTTTATAAAATAAAATGCTAAAATAAATCTTTATGTAGGAAACATTCTTTGGTAAAGATTAGTTATTTAATTTTTTTAAACACCTTGGAAACAATGTAAATGGTTTCTTATGGAAAAATATTTGTATATAAATAAGTTTCTTCTACATTTAAAATAAGTAAATATTATATTTAAATGTAAATAGAATACCTTGTTCTTAAAATAATTTTAAAAACAGGGTACCAGGACTTCCCAGGTAAACCAGTGGTTAAGAATCTGCCTGCAAATGCAGGGAATGTGGGTTTGATCCCAGGTCCAAGAGGATCCCACATGCCATGGAGTAACTAAACCTGTGGGCCACAACTACCAAGCAGTGCTCTAGAGTCCACAAGCTACATTAACAAGAGAAGTTACTGCAGAGAAGCCTGCATATGATAACCAGATAGTGTCCCCCACTCTTGACAACTAGAGAAAGCTTGCAAGCAACAACAAAGACCCAATACCACCAAAATAAATAAACAAATAAAAATAAAAACAGGGCTCAGTTCAGTTCAGCTCAGTCGTTCAGTTGTGTCCGACTCTTTCCGACCCCATGAATCACAGCACACTAGGCCTCCCTGTCCATCACCAACTCCCGGAGTTCACTGAGACTCACGTCCATCGAGTCCGTGATGCCATCCAGCCATCTCATCCTCGGTCGTCCCTTTCTCCTCCTGCCCCCAAATCCCTCCCAGCATCACAGTCTTTTCCAATGAGTCAACTCTTCGCATGAGGTGGCCAAAGTACTGGAGTTTCAGCTTTAGCATCATTTCTTCCAAAGAGATCCCAGGGTTGATCTCCTTCAGAATGGACTGGCTGGATCTCCTTGCAGTCCAAGGGACTCTCAAGAGTCTTCTCCAACACCACAGTTCAAAAGCATCAATTCTTTGGCACTCAGCCTTCTTCACAGTCCAACTCTCACATCCATACATGACCACGGGGAAAAACCATAGCCTTGACTAGATGGACCATTGTTGGCAAAGTAATGTCTCTGCTTTTGATTATACTATCTAGGTTTGTCATAACTTTTCTTCCAAGGAGTAAGCATCTTTTAATTTCATGGCTGCAGTCACCATCTGCAGTGATTTGGGAGCCCCCCAAAATAAAGACTGACACTGTTTCCACTGTTTCCCATCTATTTCCCATGAAGTGATGGGACCAGATGCCATGATCTTTGTTTTCTGAATGCACAGTTCAAAAGCATCAATTCTTTGGCACGCAGCCTTCTTCACAGTCCAACTCTCACATCCATACATGACCACAGGAAAAACCATAGCCTTGACTAGATGGACCTCAGTCGGCAAAGTGATGTCTCTGCTTTTGAATATGCTATCTAGGTTGGTCATAACTTTTCTTCCAAGGAGTAAGGGTCTTTTAATTTCATGGTTGCAGTCACCATCTGCAGTGATTTTGGAGCCCCCCAAAATAAAGTCTGACACTGTTTCCACTGTTTCCCTGCCTATTTCCCATGAAGTGATGGGACCGGATGCCATGATCTTTGTTTTCTGAATGTTGAGCTTTAAGCCAACTTTTTCACTGTCCTCTTTCACTTTCATCAAGAGGCCCTTTAGCTCCTCTTCACTTTCTGCCATAAGGGTGGTGTCATCTGCATATCTGAGGTGATTGATATTTCTCCCGGCAATCTTGATTCCAGCTTGTGCTTCTTCCAGCCTAGCGTTTCTCATGATGTACTCTGCATATAAGTTAAATAAGCAGGGTGACAATATACAGCCTTGACACACTCCCTTTCCTATTTGGAACCAGTCTGTTGTTCCATGTCCAGTTCTAACTGTTTCTTCCTGACCTGCATACAGATTTCTCAAGAGGCAGGTCGAGTGGTCTGGTATTGCCATCTCTTTCAGAATTTTCCACAGTTTTTTGTGATCCACACAGTCAAAGGCTTTGGCATAGTCAATAAAGCAGAAATAGATGTTTTTCTGGAACTCTCTTGCTTTTCCCATGATCCAGCGGATATTGGCAATTTGATCTCTGAGTCCATCTAGTCAAGGCTATGGTTTTTCCAATGGTCATGTATGGATGTGAGAGTTGGCCTGTGAAGAAAGCTGAGCACCAAAGAATTGATGCTTTTGAACTGTGGTGTTGGAGAAGAATCTTGAAAGTCCCTTGGACTGCAAGGAAATCCAACCAGTCCATTTTAAAGGAGATCAGTCCTGGGTGGTTTTTGGAAGGAATGATGCTAAAGTTGAAACTCCAGTACTTTGGTCACCTCATGTGAAGAGTTGACTCATTGGAAAAGACTCTGATGCTGGGAGGGACTGGGGGCAGGAGGAGAAGGAGACGACAGAGTATGAGATGGCTGGATGGCATCACCAACTCAGTGGCCATGGGCTTGAGTGAACTCCGGGAGTTGGTGATGGACGGGGAGGCCTGGTGTGCTGCAGTCCATGGGGTTGCAAAAAGTCGGACACAAGTGAGCGACTGAACTGAACTGAAGATAAAATTTTAGATATTCAAGACTCAGGCTTTTCAAGTGTAAAATGAGAATGACAATACTGACTGCATGTTTGTCCTAAGAATTCAATAAAATAATGCGTATAAACCAATTAGCACACTGTCTGGAACACAAGCTCCCAGGAAGTGATAGATGTCATTATTGCATCTGTTTGAAAGGAGAAAATATTTTCTATGAGGACAGCACTTAAGTATAATCCATGCACGCATGGAGCATCAGTAACAAGGCAATGTGGACATAAAAGATTACAAGGAACAAGAATGCTCTATGTTTCAGTGCAATAGAGTTTATTGAATGACCTATAGAATGGATAATGTATTAAATAGGAAGGAATCCCAGATAGAGACTGAGAGGTAAGTCCCTGTACAGTTCAGGTGGAGTCTCCATTTCAGTGGAAATGCACAGGTGATGGTAAATGGGTCATATTTATTTCCTCTGCACCTGCTAAAAATAAAGGGTGGTAAGTTAGTGGCAGATATACACTGGAAAGGTGTTCCAAAGAAATAGTGGGCCCTTGCTGCCTTTCTCAGGAAATGGCGTGTCTTAAGACCTATGTCTCAGCCTATTGCAATCACCGTGTATGAGAGCACGGTGCTACCTGCTGCCGCCGCAGAGCCTCGCACGATGCAGGTCGAGGATGAGAATCGGAAAGCGCTCTGCTCTCAGGCTCGTCGCTGGCCCTGGTCTGGAGGGTTTCCGCCTGCTCCTGCCCCTTCTATTTCTTGTGAGTTGAATGTGAGGACCTATGCACGGGACCGGATCTGGAAACGGGCTCTGTGTAGACGTACTCAAGAGTGAACGACGGTGAGGTCACCCTGGGGGCGGGTGACCCCAAGCCCAGCAGGCCTGAGGTCCTTGCTAGAAGAGCACGAGACCCGCGCACGCTGTGTGTGGTGAGGACACGCCCGGGGGCGGACACGGGACTCGGGGAGCACCGCGTGCGGCTGCGGGAGGCGGGTCTGCCCGCCGGAGTCTGCCCGCTGGAGACCACCGACGGCACAGCCGCCGGGAGAGGCGCGCGCGCCGCCCCGGCTCCCGCTGGGCGAGCGGGCCGCCGACACCCTCACCTGCCGCGGAGCCTCCAGCGTCCGGAGAGAAGGCACGTCTGCTGTTTGAAGCCGCTGGATGAACGCAGCCCCGGAAACGAATACACGGCCTCTGGAGGAGAGGAGTTCCAGCGAGAGGCTGGCTGCTGGCGGTTCATCGGAGCGGTTCCTCATCCCCCAAAATTCTAACTTGATAATATTATAGTGAGCTGCCTCTAAACAAGAGACACGAGGGGCTGAAGTAATCTGTGTTCAGGCCGCACGCAGCAGCAGGTGATGTGGAAAGGGTCTAAGCACGTCGGATCTTTGCACGATGCCAGCCCACCCGGGTGGGGAGACACGGCGTTCTCCTCTCCTGGTGGCTGAGACCAGCTTCTGAAGCCCAGGGTGGGAGGCCACCTGTCTGCCTGTTTCCCTGAGGGTGGTGTTCCTGGAATCTCCCGCGCGTGATCCTTTTCAGAAATTTCCGGGACATTGCCAGGTTCTCTCCCCTCCTTCCCTGCCGTTAGCACTTCTGTCCCGGTGCAGACGGGCGCACCCTGCCGCCCTAGTCAAGGGTCTTAAATGGGACCCCCGCTATGAGGCTGCGAAACCAACGCGCTCAGATGAGCCGTCCTGTTTAAATCCTCAGTGTGTTGACTCGGCTGATTCGGGTTTAGGAAATGCCCACTCACCGGGCTGACACCGCGCCTGAAGGGACGCCCTCAGCGGGACGGGCCGTGGAAGGTGGGCCCGGGCCCCGGGGCCCCTCCCGCGCCTGTTAGCGGAGCGGCCCGGACAGAGGAGGGTGTCAGCACAGCGGTTCTCAGAAGCTCTGACGACGCCAGTGAGCGAGCTGGTGTGCCGGCCCGCTTATCGCATCCAGCTCTCTGCGACCCCCTGGACTGTGGCCCGCCAGGCTCCTCTGTCCATGGGAATCTCCAGGCAAGAACACTGGAGCGGGCAGCCATTCCCTTCTCCAGGGGATCTTTCCAACCTGGAGATGGAACCCGGGTCTCCTGCACTGCAGGCGGATTCTTCCTTCTGAGCCACCAGGGAAGCCCAGAAGACCACATCAGTTCAGTTTAGTTCAGTTCAGTTCAGTTGCTCAGTCGTGTCCCACTCTTTGCGACCCCATGAGTCGCAGCACGCCAGGCCTCCCTGTCCATCACCATCCACTTATCCTTAATTCTGAGGTTAAATAGACCCTCTGGCTGCTCCCCTCATTGACAGCCTCCTCTGCGATCACGTTCCTATCACCTCTGTTCCTTGAAGGACCCCGGATCAACACACAGCCGGACCACACAGTCAGATGGAGGCGAGCAGGAGGAGGCTCTCGGCCGCTCGGTAGGGAAGCGGCTGTGCCCGGCTGCATGTGCGGGTGCCGGAGGAGGCTCTGATGGCCCGCATCAGCGGGTGCTGCCTGGGACTGCAGAGAGGCGAGAACTCTTTGTGCCTTAACACCCCGTAGTTCGCTCAGAGGGACCAGCTAAGGATGGGCTGGTTTGATGGGACGGGATTAAGTGCATTTCTGATCAGATCTGAGCCAACTTCTCGCATCAACATCACTGGAAGTGTTTCAACAGGAGAGTCAGACAGGGTCAGGCTACAACTTTCTTTATTCACTAAATCGAGTCTGACTCTTGGCGGTACCATGGACTATAGCCCACCAGGCTCCTCCGTCCATGGATTTCCCAGCCAAGAGTACTGGAGTGTGTTGCCATTCCCTCCTCCAGCGCATCTCCCTGACTCAGGGACCGAACCCACACCTCCTGTATCGTCTAAGGACTCTTTACTCCCTGGAAGCCCTGGAGCCTCCTGACGTCGTTCCTTCTGCTCCGTCCAGGGTGAAGTGGACAAGTCTGCTCTCGGCCGCCTTTCATTTCACCCTCTGCATCCCTGTCTTTGCTCTCTCATCAAAACTGCAGGTGCCCGTCTTTCTCCCTCTTCTTCTCTGTTAAAACTTGATCTGATTGATTATCAATAACTTTCAATCAGATCAGTCCTAAGTGTTCATTGGAAGGACTGATGTGGAAGCTGAAGCTTTGGCCGTGGAAGGTGGGCCCGGGCCCCGGGGCCCCTCCCGTGCCTGTTAGCGGAGCGGCCCGGACAGAGGAGGGTGTCAGCACAGCGGTTCTCAGAAGCTCTGACGACGCCAGTGAGCGAGCTGGTGTGCCGGCCCGCTTATCGCATCCAGCTCTCTGCGACCCCCTGGACTGTGGCCCGCCAGGCTCCTCTGTCCATGGGAATCTCCAGGCAAGAACACTGGAGCGGGCAGCCATTCCCTTCTCCAGGGGATCTTTCCAACCTGGAGATGGAACCCGGGTCTCCTGCACTGCAGGCGGATTCTTCCTTCTGAGCCACCAGGGAAGCCCAGAAGACCACATCAGTTCAGTTTAGTTCAGTTCAGTTCAGTTGCTCAGTCGTGTCCCACTCTTTGCGACCCCATGAGTCGCAGCACGCCAGGCCTCCCTGTCCATCACCATCCACTTATCCTTAATTCTGAGGTTAAATAGACCCTCTGGCTGCTCCCCTCATTGACAGCCTCCTCTGCGATCACGTTCCTATCACCTCTGTTCCTTGAAGGACCCCGGATCAACACACAGCCGGACCACACAGTCAGATGGAGGCGAGCAGGAGGAGGCTCTCGGCCGCTCGGTAGGGAAGCGGCTGTGCCCGGCTGCATGTGCGGGTGCCGGAGGAGGCTCTGATGGCCCGCATCAGCGGGTGCTGCCTGGGACTGCAGAGAGGCGAGAACTCTTTGTGCCTTAACACCCCGTAGTTCGCTCAGAGGGACCAGCTAAGGATGGGCTGGTTTGATGGGACGGGATTAAGTGCATTTCTGATCAGATCTGAGCCAACTTCTCGCATCAACATCACTGGAAGTGTTTCAACAGGAGAGTCAGACAGGGTCAGGCTACAACTTTCTTTATTCACTAAATCGAGTCTGACTCTTGGCGGTACCATGGACTATAGCCCACCAGGCTCCTCCGTCCATGGATTTCCCAGCCAAGAGTACTGGAGTGTGTTGCCATTCCCTCCTCCAGCGCATCTCCCTGACTCAGGGACCGAACCCACACCTCCTGTATCGTCTAAGGACTCTTTACTCCCTGGAAGCCCTGGAGCCTCCTGACGTCGTTCCTTCTGCTCCGTCCAGGGTGAAGTGGACAAGTCTGCTCTCGGCCGCCTTTCATTTCACCCTCTGCATCCCTGTCTTTGCTCTCTCATCAAAACTGCAGGTGCCCGTCTTTCTCCCTCTTCTTCTCTGTTAAAACTTGATCTGATTGATTATCAATAACTTTCAATCAGATCAGTCCTAAGTGTTCATTGGAAGGACTGATGTGGAAGCTGAAGCTTCAATACTTTGACCACCTGATGTGAAGAACTGACTCATTTGAAAAGACCCTGATGCTGGGAAAGGTTGAGGTCAGGAGGAGAAGGGGACGACAGAGGATGAGATGGTTGGATGGCATCACTGACTCAATGGACATGAGTTTGGGTAAACTCCGGGAGTTGGTGATGGACAGGGAGGCCTGGCGTGCTGTGATTCATGGGGTCACAAAGAGTTGGACTCGACTGAGCGACTGAACTGAATTGAACTTTGAGTCAATGGACAGTTGTCCACTGCTCTTCCCTGGGGGAGATTTTCCTCATTCATTCACCAAGAAGGTGGCAGGACTGTTTTGGAAGCATGGTCTTCTGCTATCCCTGAGTTCACCCCAGAGGACACATCCACCTGTCAGCTTACGTGGGCTGTTGGAAGTGTGTGACTGTGTTTCAGAAGCCGCTCCCCAGGAACAGGTGGAAGCTTTCGATAGTTGGATACTCGCTACCAGAATTCCTGAAAAATAGCAGCAAATACCTGTAAATAAACATTAGAAATTAGACAGACTGCTTAGCATTTAACATATTTTTAAAACATTGTTTACCAGTTTCTTCCTTCCTTGCCAGTCCTTAGAGTTGCCAAGTGGGTCCTTAAGATTTGGCCTGACCCCACCCCTCTAGTGATGAGCCCAATGCTAGGAAAACACGACCTGACTTGAGGCAAGCCCTGTGTGCACTATTCTTACTGAAACCTCCAGATTTCATTCCACTGCCAAGCACGCTTGTAAGGAGGGGGCAGCTTTAGGATGCTTGGCTTTGACAGCTGAGAAGAAAGGCCGGAAGCATGGAGCTCCTAGGGTCTGCGCTCTCTGCTGTAGCAGCAATTGCTAATAGACCTCAGCCTTCCAAACAGAGCTGCAGGAGGGTCCCTGTGGGAGGACAGGGACCCATCTTCCGACTGGTCCATTCTCTGAGACACAGCAGAGCAGGTCTCCCAGAAGAAACTACCGGTTGCCCTTAAGCCTGCTCCCCACACTCTATTGTCTGATGCCTGAACTAACGCAGAATATCCCTCCCTGGGTCCGAGCTTTGGTGCCTATAGAATATATCTGTTCTAAATCCTCTGTGTGTATTTACTCATTTAATGATTTTCAGAGTCTGCTGTTGTCTCTATTTTACAGACAACAAAAACTGAGGCTCGGAGAATGAATTGCCCAAGATCGTGCAGCCGGTAAGGAACAGAGCCAGGATTATCAAAACAAGTCAGTTTTACTCCCAAGACCCCAGCTTTCTCCCCTGTGTCTGTGCCACAGCCTTCAGTGGGCGAGGGTTTGAGGAGGTGGCTGGAGAGAGCAGTCACACTTGCCGATCCAGCTCATAGTGCATTGAGGAGTATTTTGCCCTCATTTTAATTTCTGAAGTTTTCTCTTGCCTGTAACAGGAGACATATAAGTAGCTATGTCCTTTACAGTCATTATTTACGTGTCTAGGACTTCCCAGGTGGCACCAGTGGTAAAGAATCGACCTGCCAATGCAAAACATGAAAGAGATGCAGGTTCGATCCCCGGGTCGGGAAGATTCCCCTGGAGAAGGCATGGCAAACCACTCCAGTATTCTTGCCTGGAGAATCCCACAGACAGAGGAACCTGGGGGGCTACAGTCCCTCGGGTCACAAGGTTGGACACGACCGAAGCAACTTAGCACACTGATATGTCTACATATAAGACATGTAAGTAGAGACACAGAAGTCTGAACCATACAGATAAGCTTGATGAAGACCCAGCTCAGTCTCACGTCGCAGCAAATTTCAGAATGGGTGATGCAGCCTGGGTTTCTTCGGGATCGGCTCCAGCAGCTTTCTAACTCTGCCGCAGTTGAAGAATTTTCACTAAAACCCACCACCAGAGAACACCACACATTACTGCTGTATTTGATCCTCAAGTGTTGCTTCTGCAAAAACCCGAGGAAAGTGCCAGTACGGTGGTGAACAGGACTCCCTGAGTCACCAGGCGCGTGTCCGGTTCCTGGCACCTGACTCAGGCGCGGAACACTGCAAGTTCCATTTCTTCTGGCAGATGTGACACTGACATCTTCAGCCATTCTCCTAACACTTCTTCAAGTTTGATTTTCTTTTGAATATAGCTGTCCCTTTCCTCAGAATTCTTTTTCTGCAGAAGTAGCGGCCCTCTCACCACTTTCTTCCCACTCATCTTTCAAGAACAGTCATAAGCATCGTGCACCTGTTCAAGGTGGATCCTGAGTCTGAAGGTGTTCCTGTGTGCTTACAGGAGAGCAGAACTGAGGCCTCTCCGGTCCACACCTGTCTGCAGCCGCCCCCATTGTCAAGGTCTCAGGTCCTGTTTGGGGACAAGCGCCTGTAACTGCGTCCTCCCTAGGTGACAGCCAGGTTAACGTCCACACGGACTATTTATTAAAAGGATAAACACCACAGATGTGCTCATTGAGGCTTCAGTGTACAATAGTAAACACAGTAACCACAGTTGGTTAGAACCTCGCCTGGGTTTTTGGTGAGAAGCGTTGTGTCATTGGGCTTCCCAGGGGGCACCAGTGACAAAGCAACTGCCTTCCCGTGTCGCAGATTCGATGCCTGGGTCGGGAAGACCCCCTGGAGAAGGGCTTGGCAGCCCACTCCAGTGTTCTTACCTGGAGAATCCCGAGGACAGAGGAGTTTGATGGGATCCAGTCCATGGGGTCACAAAGAGTCGGATGCAACTGAAGCAACTTAGCACACACACAGTGTTACTGTATCATTAGCGCAGTGATCATGAGTGGCTGACCAACTTTGAAACGGTTTTACTAGCGTTCTAATGTTCTGTGTAGACAGTGTGCCCTCTTGCACCAGGCAGAATGCCCCCCTTGCCTGCCTTTTAACTCACAGCCTTTCACCAGAAGACTGACTGACCTCACCCGTGGGAAGCAGACGTCAGGAACCCCTTCTGCTCCCACAGCCCCCTGACTTCTTAGCCTCAAGCTCGCCTTATTGCACAGGATCCGTGTTGTTGAGTTGCTAAGTCATGTCTGACTCGTTTGTGACCCCATGGACTGTAGCCCATCAGGCTCCTCTGTCCATGGGACTCTCCAGGCAAGAACACTGGAGTGGGTCGCCATTTCCTTCTCCAATGCATGAAAGTGAAAAGGGAAAGTGAAGTCGCTCAGCTGTGCCCCACTCTTAGCGACCCCATGGACTGCAGCCCACCAGGCCCCTCCATCCATGGGATTCTCCAGCAAGAGTGCTGGAGTGGGGTGCCATAAGTCCCATAGGTGGTTTTTTTTTTCTGCTCACGCCACCCACTTTGCCTGGGAGGGCCTGTGGGCACCAGGGCCCAGCTGACAGCCTCTGGTCTCAGGGCCGGCCCCCCAGGCCAGCTCTCCTCAGAGAAGATGGGCTTGCTCCCCAGCTTTCCAGACACCCTCTTTTTCTGGCCTCTGGCCACGCATTTGAGATCCTGGCAAAGACGACTTTCTCCCTCTCCCTCACCACAGACCTTCTGCTGAGTCGTTTTCGGGGCCCCTGCTAGCGAACTCGGCCTGGCTGTGAGGGCAGGGGCCTGAGCCGCCCCTCCTGGGCCCCTGCAGGAAGGGTCAGCCGCGGGCACCGCCCCTCAGGCAATCCTCGCACCCCGGGCACTGCTTGCCCTCCGGGTGAGCGCTTTGCCTTGCTTGGCATCCTCAGAACGGCTGGGCCCTGGGGACGTCCAGGCGGCCCTCTTTAGCAGCCAGAGCCGGGTTTCCTGGGCAGTGCCCTGCTCAGGTACACAGTCCTGTCTGCCACGGCCCTGCCCTCGGACTGTGCAGGAATGCCCTCTCGAAGATAACGCCCGCCCTGTTCCTGGGCTCTGTTCCTACCTCCCCTCCGTAACCGCCGCTCACCAACCTGCGCCAGAAGACGGGGTGGCCTCTTCATTCCCATTTTAGAGATGGGAAACAGATGCCGAGGGTTGAAAATTACCCACGGGGGTGCGTGCAGCTGTCCTGAGGGGCAGAACTGGGACCAAAAAACACTCCCACCCCCAGTTTCTTAATTAAATTTTAATTTTATATTGGAATATAGCTGAGTAACAATGTCGTGATAGTTTCAGGTGGACGGCAAGGCAACTCAATCATGCATATACGTGTGCCCATTCTCCCCCAAGCCCCCTCCCATCCGTGCCGCCCCGCAGCGTTGAGCGGAGTCCCGCGCTACAGAGGAGGTCCTTGCTGCGTATCCACTGGATTGAATTTTGTAAACGAACGCGTCTATGTAGTGCCCACCTTGGCCGCACGGGGGCTCCGCTGCCGCGCTCGGCGGCCCTCTGGCTGGGAGCGCGGAGGCGCTCGGGCTCGGGGCGCGCGGGTCCCCGTCGCTGCGGCCCGCGGGCTCAGCAGCTGGTTCGCGGACTTCAGAGCGCAGGCTGGGTGGCTGTGGGCGCGGCTCAGTTACTCTGAGCAGGTGGTGTCTTCCTGGACCAAGGATGGAGACCAAGTGTCCTCTGCATCGCGAGGCGGGTTCTTAACCACCCGACTTCCCGGGAAGCCCTGTCGGCTTAAGGTGCAGCGCCGTCCCACCGTCTCTTGATCTCTCCCCCGCCCCCAGTTCAGTAAGCGTGGCCCGGCCCGGCCTAAGCGCAGCGACCCTGGGCACGCAAGTGACGCCACGCAGGCGCTCAGCTGCGGCGAGCGAACAGACCCAGTGCCTCGCCCCTCCGAACCGACGATTCAAACAAAAATCAGCTCGTCCACTGGGTATCAGTGCGTCTCTAGAAGCACGGGAACGTGGGAGTAGCGTACAAAAAGCTTGTTTCTACGGCTATGTGTGTTTTTATCAGGCCGTAGACGCCTGTCGCCTGTGTCTATAAGCAGCACATTTAGGAAGTGAGCCAACATGTTCAAGAAGCATGACGGCTTTGTGGCTCCTGAGCCAAAGGCCCCGGGGGTGTTTGTGGCAGATGGTCACTTAAAAAAAATTTTTTTTAATATTAATTGGAGGGTAATTACAATATCGTGCCGGCCTCTGCCGCACGTTGGGCTTCTTCCCAGGTGGTACTAGTGTAAGAGAACCCGCCTGCCAAAGCCAGAGATGCAGATTCGATCGTGCGAGAGATCTCCTGGAGGAGAGCACGGCACCCCCTCCAGTGCTCCTGCCTGGAGAACCCCAAGGACAGAGGGGCCTGGCGGGCTACAGTCCATGGGGCTGCAAAGAGGTGGACACGACTGAAGCAGCGTAGCATGCGCCCACACACGCACTGCCATACACCGACACGCATCAGCCGTCGGCACACACGTGTCCCCTCCCTCGGAGGCCCCCTCCCCTCGCTCCCCACCCCATCCTTCCGCGTCCTCACGGAGCGCCGGCTTTGGGTCCCTGCGTCGTGCATCTAACTCCCGCTGGCGACCTGTCTTACATATGAGAATGTATATGCTTCAGTGCTGTTCTCTCAAACCACCCCCCACCCTCTCCTTCCGCTCTGTCCAAAAAAAGTCTGTCTATGTCTGTGTCTCCTCTGCTGCCCTGCATGTAGGGTCATCAGTACCGTCTTTCTAGATTCCGTATATATGTGTGAACAAATGATGCTTGTCTTTCTCTTTCTGACTTCACTCTGTATAATAGGCTCTAGGTTCATCTCTCTCATTAAAACCGACTCAGACGTGTTCCTTTGTATAGCTTCGTAATATTGGGTTGTGTGTGTCGGTAAGTGAAGGCCCCTGGCGGCCTTAGGGGCTCAGCAGGTGACTTGAGAAGGATGAGGGCAACTGTGGGCTACTACTGGACGCTGAAAGTAGGGTCATAAAAATGTAAAACTGTGGGATCCTTTTTGCAAGCAATGGTTGCCCATTGAGAGGGCCCATGCAGGAGGGGAGGGTGAGGGGTACCCTCTTGACCCTTGGTTGAACAGAGCTTTAACAGGTTTAATCACCAGGTGTGGTATTTAACGCGAATGGCCATTGGCTGTGAGGATACAGTTAATCAGGGCGTTTTGCTGGAAAACGTGCTTTTCTTTTCCTTGTTTGACATATTTTTCTTTTTTTAAAAGTTTCATTGTTGAGCGTAATTCTCGCCAGTGCTGTGTTAGTTCCTGCTGTGCACACGGTGGATCAGTGGTGTGCGCACGTGCATCCCCTCCGTCTAAAGCGCCCCCGTCACCCGGGTCACCTCAGAGCTCTGAGCGGAGCCCCTGCCGCCCGCGGGCTCCCGCTGGCCGGCTCTCACACGCGCTGTGTATACATGTCAGGGTCCCTCTCCTGCTGTCCCATCCTCCCCTCCCCTCCGCTCCCCCTTCCCCCCTCCACGCGTCTGCTCTCCACTCCTGCCCTGCAAACAGTTCACCTGTGCCATTTTTCTAGATTCCATATACATGGGTTAAAATATATTTGGTTTCCTGACTTACTTCACTCTGTTTGACAGACTCTAGGTCCATCCACATCTCTACAAATGACCCAGTTTTGTTTTTTCCTATGGCTGAGTAATATCTCATTGCATATATGTACCACATTGATCTAGTTTTCAAGGTAGCATTTCTTCTTATTTTTTGAGCGCTCTTGGGTGCAACCCATATTTTATCTTTGGGTGGGGGGAAGTCCTCAAGTTATCTTGTCGTTTCCTTAATTTACAATTACCCCTGCAAAGAACAGAAAACCACTGGCACCCTATGCTGTATGCTCCCATAAACTTAAGTAACCAGTTGGCTAATAATCTTTTATCCCCTGTGGAAAAGAAAAATACCTTTTCTCATACAGCAGTCTCCATTAATGATGATTAAAATCTCCACGACACTGGTTATCCCCTCTAGTGGAAGAAAGAGGCCATTATCAGGGCACAGATTCCAGACAGGACCGTCACCCGGTGTCCTGGGTCCCGGCTGGCAGGGGCTGGCGTCGGAAGTCCTCAGGAATGGAGGGATCGAAAGGAGCAAATGAGAAAGAGGAGAGGGGACTCCCCGGCTGTCGAGCAGCAAAGACCTGTGCCTCCACCTCAGGGGCACAGACTCGATCCCGGGTCAGGGACTAGGACCCGGCATGCCATGCTGTGTGGCCAACAGGCAAAGAAAAGAAAGAGGAGGAGGAGGAGGTCGGGGAGTTCAGGACACCTTCCAGCAGAGTCTCCTCGCCCTTGGGCTGCTGCGTGTCCACCTGCCTGCTTCCCTGAGACGGAGCTCCGCGGCCTCTCTGCTCCTCGTGTGTCTCTGAGATTGACTCAGAGGCGCTGCTCAGGCGAGGACATTCCGCAGGCCGGCCTGACAGCCCGCAGAGCTCCAGCCAGTAAGACGCAGACAGGAAGGCCCGGGTGGATGGGAAGAGAAGCCCACGAGGCCTCTGGCCTCCCCCCCCCCTCCCCCAGAAGCGCAGCAGGTGACGTCGTGCCAAACAAAGACGGGCTGAAGCCCTGGGGCGGCTGCTCTCCTTCTAGCGGGCCCACTGTCCACCCGCCAGCAGAGGGCGCTACCCAGAAGCACAGAACGTGGCTCAACTATCGCCGCCTCCTAACGCGGGCTCAGGGAGGGCCATTGTGTGTCCCCAGGACCTGCACGAAACATGTGCTGTGTTTTCATGGTTCCTGAATCACATTGTGGTGAGCTGGAGTGATTTACTGAATGCATGTCAAATAAGGGTTAATTCACCCCCTCCTGGGTTCCACATTGCCTAGGATGCCGCGTGGAAGTTCAGTCTCTCCAGAAGGATGGCACCTTCCAAACATCAGCAGAAACTCATGGAGCCACCCAGGAGACCACCCTTGTGCAGCTGGGGAGAGGGGTCCGGAGCCCCTCTAAGGAGTCACCGTGATCTGGTCTGAATCACGAGCTGGGTCTCCTGCTAACAAGCTGTTAACTATGCACAAGCTGTCAGCTGCGGAGCACCCCTCCTGTGAGCTCGCCTGCTGGATGGGCAAGCTGTCCTGATAACCAGGTGCCAGCTAAGCCTGATCGTTCCTGACCTGGGAGCCCTTTAAGCGTCCAGGTTCCCCTTAGGACCCTGGGGTCCAGCGATTCTCTCGGATGGTTCAAACCTTCCTAGTCTTGATAAGCTCTAAATGAAAAAGCAGAGAACTTTATAGCCGACTGGTAATGCTAAGTCACTTCAGTTGTGTCCGATTCTTTGCAACCCACGGACGATAGCCCTCCAGGCTCCTCTGTCCGTGGAATTCTCCAAGCAAGAATACTGCAGTGGGTCACCAGGCCCTCCTCCAGGGGATCTTCCCGGCCCAGGAATCAAACCCGTGTCTCTCACGTTTCCTGCATTGGCAGGGGGGTTCTTTACCACGGTACCACCCGGGAAGCACCAAACTGTAGAAGCCAACCATTTAAAATAGCCATGCTGTCTGCGGCACGGTTCTGTCAACCGCAGCTGCGAGCAGGTGGGAAGAGAAAAAAGCTCCCCTTGGCTTCCAGTTATGCCATGATAACTGTTTAAATCGTATTGAGTAAATAATTACCTCTGTGGGTTGAACACAGAAAACACAAAACCGCACATAACACCCTCAGTCACCTGTCGGAGGTGAGGCTTAAATGTATATTTAACACATGCGTTTTTGTTTTTCTTTTTAATTCAGTGCCCTGGTACAGAGAAGGCGGGAACTATCCATACTTCCAGGGGCTAAATGTCTAGTTCTTTTGATATGTTAGGTTTCTGTTTTCATCTCTTATTAGAATTTTTCTTTGGGGTTTTTATTTTGAGCCAAGGGCAAGAATGGAGAGGAACATCGAGGTGCCCAGTGTGAATGAGACGAGAACCGGGTGTGTGGTGTCATCTCGGGGGTTTCCCGGTGCAGGTCACGGGGAGGCAAGAAGGTTCGTGAATGCGCCTGGGGCAGGCCGGGAGGCAGCAGCAGAGCTTCGGATGCACTGATTTGGGTTTTTTTTTAGAGTATTTAATCTGTCTGTGGGCTTCCCCAGTTGGCAGAGTGGTAAAGAATCCTCCCGCCGATGCAGGAGACACGGAGACACGGCTGGATCCTTGGGTTGGGAAGGTCCCTTGGAGGAGGGCACGGCAACCCACTCCAGTATTCTTGCCTGGAGAATCCCATGGACAGAGGAGCCTGGGGGGCTACAGTCACTGGGATCGCAAAGAGTCAGCCACGACTGAGTGACTGAGCACACTCACAGTCTGTTTGTAGGACGTCTGGTGACCCTAAAAACTCATCCCAGCACATTTGGTGCAGACGACTACTGTGATTCCACTTATACGAGGTACCCCAAACAGTCAAACTCACAGAGTCAGAAAGTACCCTGGTGGGCGCCAGGGGCAAACACAGGCTGGGGCAAGAGTGGACAGTTGGTGTTTCGTGGGGACAAGAGTCCAGTCTCAGAAGGTGAGACATTCAGGAGACGGGCGATGGCCAGATTTGCACAACAGTGTGAGTGTGCTTAGGGCCCTGAATTGTAGACTTAAATGCGGTTAAAAGAGCATGTTCAGTCAAACTCACAGAGTCAGAAAGTACCCTGGTGGGCGCCAGGGGCAAACACAGGCTGGGGCAAGAGTGGACAGTTGGTGTTTCGTGGGGACAAGAGTCCAGTCTCAGAAGGTGAGACATTCAGGAGACGGGCGATGGCCAGATTTGCACAACAGTGTGAGTGTGCTTAGGGCCCTGAATTGTAGACTTAAATGCGGTTAAAAGAGCATGTTTTGTATTACGTGACTTTTTCCACCCTTAAAAAAGCATTAAAAAAAAGAGTAGATATAAGCCCCCATAATGTGTGTGCTGGGCTGCACACGAAGGCTTTGTGGTGGATCACAGGAGGGGCAGGGTGGGGAGCACGTGGGGAGTCAGACAAAGTCGAGGCGGATGTTGCTTCAGCTGTTGATTGGACAGCGGCGACTCTCCGGTCAGGAGATGGGGCGGGGTGACTGGGGGGCGGGCCGCCCGGGGGAGCTTTTCTGCTCTGGAGTCGCCCTTAGTCACGGTCCCATCTGCGCTTCTTGCCCGCCCAGGACCGTAGCTGGGAATGGGGGTGTTGATGGGGACCCGGGGTGTCACTGCAGAGTCCTGTCCCAACCCAGAAGGCTGTGCAGACGCTGGCAGGGAGAGGCCTGCAAACGAAGAGAGACGTTTCCGTGGCGAAGATGGCAAAGCAGATCTTGTCTCCTGCTTTGGACGAGCCTAGAAAAAACGGAGCCTTTCAATGGTGCCAGGGAAGACCCTTCATGGAAACCTTGGGCTCCGTGTAAATCGCCTTGTCATAGGACACCACTCCTTAAAGACTCCCTTTGAAAAATAAAAGACCCCCCCCCCTTTGTCTTGTTTGCTACTAAGCCTAGTTCTTCATGGGAAAAGAAGAAGAAAAAATACAGATTTTTGTGCTTTCTTCCCCTTTGTTGGCAAAGCTCTCCTGTTCTGGTTTGAGTCTTCTGAAAGTGCAAATTGGCGACTGTGGGTGCCCACCCAGATGCTCTTTCTCTGGGTCCACGCACCTGTCCCCCAACTGCTGAGGGCACCCGAGCGCTGTCTTACTTCAGCGGTGACCCCCTCCCAGAGCCACGCTGCCTCTGCCAGCAGCAGCCTGAAGAACCACCGGCGCGGGGGCGGGGGCACACCAGGCCCGGCACACAGGCCGGGCCAGCTCCGTCCTGCAGTGCGGGTTACAGAGTGTCCTTCACACGGATAAGCTCAAGCCCCAGCACTTCTTTGGAGAGCCTTGCGCAGGGGGTCATCGTGGCCTGGACCAAACAGCGCAGCCTCTTGGCTAGAATCCTGCGGTCAGGAAAGGAAGCCCGACTCTCCCGTGGGCAGGCAAGCTGATCACGGTTCACTCAGCTGGGTAGGGAAGTTAGTGTCTGTGACACCAGCTGGCCCCGACATGCAGCTTTGTGGGAGAAAGGTCCTGGGAGCCAAGTGAAGGGACTCACACCGGAACAGCAGTGTTCAAGAAAAGGCTTGTTACTGAAGCCAGAGCTTAAGGCAGTGAACACAACTTTGATTTATAACAAGAGCTATTTGTACATAATTACTAAAATATTGATTGCACACTCAGCAGTGCGCCTAAATTAAAGACAAGCCAAATCCGGTAACAGCGCCCAAAGAATTCTATTGCAGTCGCCATTTAGCCCTTTCCTGCAATAATCTGGCATTTTGCAGAGGGCATTTCAATATATAGAGCGTTACCTCTGATGACTGCACCTGCTCTTCATGCGTATGGAGCTCCTGGTTGAGGGCGTGAGACAGTCAACAGGACACAGAGGCGGGTCTGTAAACACAGGCTGAGGCAGGAGCAGGGGTCAGGGTGCAAATAAATCAGACTAAAATGGTCAGGGACAGCGCCAAGGGTGAAGGACTAGGGGGAGGAGAGGCTTACAGACGCACAAGAGGGCATGCCAGACAAACGGAGGGAAAGAGCTTGAGGGTCACTTGCCAGCTGCGTGTTACAGCCAAATTCAAGTTCATAAGCACTAACTGCAGATACGCTCTCAGGTGTGAGCGCCACCTGGCCTCATCCCTGACTATCTCACAAGGTCCCAGGACCTGCCCTTGGACCCTCACCCCATCTTCTCTCCCACCCAGACCTCTTTTCCAGGAGGTCAAGTTTATCAAGTGTACCCCACCATGGCCTCTGAGCCGCCGTCCCCAGTGTTTCCTTTCCCTGGTCTGCTTGTCCCCCCAGTATTTTTACAGGTGGGGCTCCTGGGTGGCTCAGTGGTAAACAATCCTCCTGCCAATGCAGCAGACACGGGTTTGATCCCTGGGTCGGGAAGATCCCCTGGAGAAGGGAATGGCAGCCCACTCCAGCATTGCTGCCTGGAGAACCCCAGGGACGGGGGAGCCTGGGGGCTCATATGGTCCAAGGCTGGCAGCGTGGGACACGCCTGAGTGACTGAGCGGTGCCAGCCGCGTTCGCATGGGTGGGCCCTGCATCTCTTCAACATCTTCACCCGAGCACCATTTTCTCAGCCAGGACCTTTCTGTCCTCCTGGTTAAAACACCGCTCTACCCACACGCGACGTTCTCTGTTCTTCCCCCAGACTTAGGGTTTTAAAGTATTTTACTTGTCTGCTTTGTAACCTCTGTGTGGGCAAGGACCTCTGTCTGTTTTGTTCACTGCCATACTCCCCTGACATAAAACAGTAATGACTTGTGGTAAATTCAGTGCATATTTAAGGATTAGAAAAAAAGCTATACTAATTTTCCCTTTTCCACACCGAGGTGTGTTTTGTTAACTTTTATAATTGTTCAAGTTGACTTTTTCCTCCCATAACCTTCCTGGCTCTTTGATAGTCTTGTACTGCTCCCTTATTTTGTGATTCCTGTGTCCAGCCTTTAAATAGGCGCTGCACCATCGTTTATCTGTCTGCGTCTGATTAACTTCATGAGCTGAAGGACGGAGTTTAATTCTGTGCGATTCTCACTTGTGGTGGCTGTTGCCTTGTATTTTTCACGGTGTTTGATTCCGAGCTCAGTGATCAATCTCTGGGGTCCTCCTGAGGGCCTGAGATGTGGATGCTTTTATCCAGAGAGGACTCAAGTTTGCCTCTACTGAGGGCCAGAGGCACCAGCCCAGACCAACTGGAGAATTTCTGTTTCCCCTCCCCTCCCCCTCTCGCTGGCCTCAGCTTAGACTGATCACAACAGAGCTGACCCCGGCAGCCGAGCTCAAGACAGCTTGCCCTTCGTGATAGCTTTGCCCCCCAGTGTCCCCACTCTGGGTCACCTCACTCCCTACCCCCAACCTAGCAAGAGCCCAACAGCGCAATAAGGTCTGGAGACTTCCTTGTGGTCCAGCGGCTAAGACTCTGCACTTCCAAGGGAGGGGGCACAGTTGTGATCCCTGGCCGGGGAGTAACATCCTGCCAGTCTTGACC
Organism: Madoqua kirkii; assembly: GCA_006408675.1. Classification (NCBI taxonomy): domain Eukaryota; kingdom Metazoa; phylum Chordata; class Mammalia; order Artiodactyla; family Bovidae; genus Madoqua; species Madoqua kirkii. Next base: position 42,194 of record SJYC01125418.1, on the reverse strand, counting down.
TAAGGATGAAAGCCCAGCCTGTCGTCCACAGGAGTCAGCTGTTGGAGAGGCGCTAGGCCACCTGCCCTGTGTCCCTCTCCCACACTCCATTCCGCTGTGGCCTCGAGGTGTGGGGTGGCGAGGACACCGTCTTACGCCCCGCGGTTGCCTCTCAGCACAGTGCTGGGTGGAGAGCAGGTGTCTGAGGTATAACTCCTGCTTTCCTGGTTCCTATTTAACCATCGAATCTGGTGAACGCGCGCGCTGCCCTGTGCCCTTACATCCATCCTCCGGCTCCACCTGGCCTTGCTAGGTCGTGTCCAGCTCTCTGCCAGGCTCCTCTGTCCAGGGGATTTCCAGGTGAGAATACTGGAGAGAGTTGCCATTTCCTCCTCCAGAGGCTCTTTCTGCCCTGGAATTGAACTGGTATCTCCGGCACTGCAGGCAGGCTCTTTACCGCTGAGCCGCTGGGAAGCCCACTGCCAGTTTACACAGCCCAAATCTCAGCACACTTGAGGCCCTTTGCAAGACTAAGAAGGAACATTGTCTTTAACGGAGCTGGCGATGCCAGGAGGGTGTTGTGCTGCTCTTTCTGGGTGAGCGGGAGTTCCTGCTGACGGGGAGGTCTGGTCAAATTACAGTGCAGGTACAGAACTCACAATGGGCGTCGAGAGGAGGCCACAGGGCAGAGAAAAGTTTTGTATTTGAGTTTTTCTTGTGTTGACATGAAAGACAAATGTTATTTCATAATAATAAAACTACGTGTACGTAATTAGTATTTATACTATATATGCTGTATTGTTTAGTAGCTAAGCTGTGTCTGACTCTTTGTGAACTGTAGCCCACCAGGCTTCTCTGTCCATGGGATTTCCCAGGCAAGAACGCTGGCGTGGGCAGCCATTCCCTCCTCCAGGACGCTGGGGTGGGCAGCCATTCCCTCCTCCAGGGGTCTTCCCCACCCAGGGGAAGGCAGGTTCTTTACCATCTGAGCCCCCGAGGAAGCCCCACCCCATCCCCGCGAGTGGCCCGGCCCTCCCTAGTTATTTGGGCCTGAATTATTCCAGAGCTTCCTGCCCGCTTGCGGGGAGTACTGTGGTGCCGGCCTGTTGCGGTGCGTCTGGGGAGTCGGGCGGGATCCGATTGTGCGGGAGCTCGCTGGGGCTTGGCTCTCTGCCCGCGGGCGCAGGGCCCTCTGCACCGCGCCAGGGCCCTGAGGGCAGCTCCGGGCCTCAGCAGGCCCCGCAGCTCCGGGCCTGGCCGCGACCCTCCCCGCGGGCGCGGGGGCCCTCCTCGTCCCAGAGGCGCCAGCTGCCCCTGCATCTGCCGCGGACACGGCCCGTGCGCCTCCACTCTGGGCCTCGAGGGAGACAGGGGAACTTCCCGGGAGACGGCATCGCTTCAAAAGGAAGGAGAGGGCCCCGCAGTCACGCCTCTCAGCCCAGCCCTGCCTGCCCTGAGCTTCCAGAAAGAGGGCTGCCCGGGAGCCCCCAGTGCCCCCGCAGCCTGCCCCGCGGGCTCCGCAGGTCTGAGCCCCCCGCCCCCAGGATGAGTGCCGGCAGCGCGTCCCGGCTCACTCACCCCTCTCACCGCTCCCGACCCGCGCAGCCTCCCTGCAGCCCGCCTCTCACCGCTGGACTCAAGACAGAGCCCAGGGAGGTCCTCTGATGCTCCTGCGCGGCGTCTAGCAGATTCGCTCAGGGCATTAGATTCACTCTGAAAGAAATCAGGCCGCGGGGAAGGGCGGGTCCATGACCATCCTAAATCAAATGGAGCAGACCGTCGACAGATCCTCGCTTCCGCTGCATCTGGACCGCAAGCCGCATCAGGGATGGGAGGCTGCGGAAACGGCTCAGAGGCAGAACGCGATGCCCGGCTCAACTCCGGGCTGAAAAGAAAAGTTCAAACCGAACTTCACTGCAAGTCTGCCGCGTGCCACCAAAGCACTGGGCAGGGAGGCTGCGGGGAGGAGGCCAGAGGTGGTCCCCGGGCCTCTGGGAAGGCGTTCCCGCCAGGGATGGCAGGAATCCAGTAGCCAGGGCTGGGGTTCAGCGGGTGCGGGGAGGGGCCAAGTGCGGGAGGTGCTCAGCCCCCAGGCTCTGTGCAGGGAGAACGGCCCTCGGTACTCACACATCCAGGAGGATCCTGCCGGCTCGCCTGGGAGGAGCCCATTCCAGTTCCAGGAGAGCAAAGTTGACTCCTTTTTCCCCTCCAGTGTCACTATGTATCACCGCTGGTCAAAACTGCCCCTTTGCTCTAGAACAGGGGCTCCCAAATCCTGCACCACCGACGGGAACACCTGTCAGGGCCTGGGCCACACAGCTGGAGGTTAGGGTTAGTTTGAAACAACTTCACATCTCCATGCTCGCTGGATTAAAGTCAGAGTGGAATGTCCTGTTGTTCAGTTGCTAAGTCGTGTCCGACTCTTTGTACCCCACGGACTGCAGTACACCAGGACTCTGTTCTCCAGTATCTCCTGGAGTTTGATCAAACTCATGTCCGTTGAGTCGGTGATGCCATCCAACCATCTCATCCTCTGTCACCCCCTTCTCCTCCCACCTTTAATCTTTCCCAGCATCAGGGCCTTTTCTAATGAGTTGGCTCTTCTCATCAGGTGGCCAAAGTATTGGAGTTTCAGCTTCATCAGTCCTTCCAATGAATATTCAGGACTGATTTCCTTTAGGATTGACTGGCTTGATCTCCTTGCAGTCCAAGGGACTCTCAAGAACATCCTTAGTTGCCACAAAAGCACAGAAAAGCCTGCTTCCATTTCTAACATCCTGTCTTTATGAAGCAGCATTTTCTGCAGTAGCAGCAACCAAAACAAGATCACAGAGTCGACTGGACGTAGTCAGCACACTCAGGTGTCCCTGTCTCCCATCGCCCCCGATGGGACCATGCAGCTGCAGGAAAGCAAGCCCAGGGCGCCCACTGACTCCGCATTATGGTGAGGTGTGTACGGAGCGCACCGTGCATCACAATGTGATGATAATAGAAACTCAGTGCACAATAAACACGGTGTGCTCGACTCTGTCCGGAATCACACCTCCCTTCCCCAGTCTCTGGAAAACTTGTCTTCCAGTTCTTGGTGCCAAAAATGGTTGGAACTGCTGCTCTAAGAAATTTTTTTCTTGTTCTTAGAAAGTCGGTCAGAATAAGTATCACAATTTGGACTTTGAGCTTAGAACAAGCAGATGCTAAGTATGCCATCATTTTCCTTCCTGGAGAGAGAGACTATGGTTTGTGCGAGGTTCTGCAGAGCCTGGTGGAGCCCTCTGACAGAGACCAGCAGTCCTTTTTCAAAGATGGCACATGATGCCTGATTTTTGGTCATTGGTGAACCATTTTAAGGGATATTTTAATTGGATATTTTTTATCATAGCCTTTGAAATTTGATTAATGTTATCTGTTTCTCTACTGTTCTCAAGCCTTCAACATTCTGCCCCTTCTCTTAATTATTGGCAATTGATCCCACTTCTTCACCTAGAAAATAGAAGTTCTTTTCTGATTCCTTCTATGACCACCTGTGTCTGTATATATATGGAGGGCATGGCCACCCACTCCAGTGTTCCTGCCAACAGAGGAGTCTGGTGGGCTCTAGTCCATTGGGTGCAAAGAGTCGGACACAACTGAGCGATGAGCACAGGCAATGTGTGTATGTGTGTGTATATATGCATCACTGTACGGGGTCGCAGAGAGTCGGACACGACTGAGCGACCTCACTTTCAGTTTCACTAAAAAGCCATGTCCACGCTGGTCCTCTAACCTCCTGAGTGATGCTGGCACGCTGTTCATACACTGTTTTGGATTAAACTGCTTTCTGATGCTGTAGTAAAGAGCCCTGAACCGATGCACTGCGGCTGTGGCGTCTCTCCTGGGACATGTGACTTGGCTCCAGACCACCCCAGGGCTGGAGTCGTGTGGTGGTGCCGTCTGCTGAGGGCTGAGGAATGGTCTTTTCCACCACACAGGCAAGCCGCCTCTCTTCCCAAAGCTGCCCCCTCCCTCCACTACGGGGCTGAGCATGCTCATGCTGCCCAGTTTGGGACGTTCCAAAGGGGGCCAGCAGCCTGAAAATTAAAGTGAGGACAGAAAGCGGCTCACAGAGGCAGCACCAATGGCCCCCAGCCGTGTGCAGAGACAGCAACAGTAGCCAGCAGGGACAGACAGAGGAAACCTGTCCCGTAGGCTCCTGAGCTGCTGAGGCCGTGAGGCAGGGGGACTAGAAGAGCAAAAGGGAAACATTTAGAAAAGCTAATGCCGTGCTGAGAGCTGGACTCTAAAGAAAGCTGAGCGCCAAAGAGTTGTTGCTTGTGAACGGTGGTGTTAGAGAAGACTCTTTTTTAAAATATGAATTTATTTATTTTAATTGGAGGGTAATTCCTTTACAATATTGGTTTTGCCATACATCCACATGTATCTGCCACGGATGTACTCACGTTCCCAATCCTGAACCCCCTCCCTCATCCCTCCCCAGACCATCCCTCTGCGTCGTCTCAGTGCACCAGCCCCGAGCATCTTGTATCCTGCATCGAACCTGGACTGGTAATTCATTTCTTATATGATATTATACGTTTCAATGCCATTCTCCCAAATCATCTCACCCTCGCTCTCTCTCATAGAGTCCAAAAGACTGTTCTATACATCTGTGTCTCTTTTGCTGTCTCACATACAAGGTTATCATTACCATCTTTCTAAATTCCATATATATGCGTTAGTATACTGTATTGGTGTTTTTCTTTCTAGCTTGCTTCACTCTGTATAATAGGCTCCAGTTTCATCCACCTCATTAGAACTGATTTAAATATATTATTTTTAATGGCTGAGTAATACTCCATTGTGTATATGTTCCACAGCTTTCGTATCCATTTGTCTGCTGATGAATATCTAGGTTGCTTGCATGCCCTGGCTATTATAAACAGTGCTGCAATGAACATTGGGGTACACGTGTCTCTTTCAATTCTGGTTTCCTTGGTGTGTATGCCCAGCAATGGGATTGCTGGGTTGTATGGCAGTTCTATTTCCATTTTTTTAAGGAATCTCCACTCTGTTCTCAATAGTGGCTGTACTAGTTTGCATTCCCACCAACAGTGTAAGAGGGTTCCCTTTTCTCCATATCCTGGAGAAGACTCCTGAGAGTCCTTTGGACTGCAAAGAGATCCAACCAGTCCATCCGAAAGGAGATCAGTCCTGAGTGTTCATTGGAAGGACTGATGCTGAAGCTGAAGTTCCAATACTTTGACCACCTGATGTGAGGAACTGATTCACTGGAAAAGACCCTGTTGCTGGGAAAGATTGAGGGCAGGAGGAAAAAGGGATGACAGAGGATGAGATGGTTGGATGGCATCACCAACTCGATGAGCATGAGTTTGAGTAAACTTTGGGAGTTAGTGATGGACAGGGAAGCCTGGCATGCTGCAGTCCATGGGGTTGCAAGGAGTCGGACACGACTGAGTGACTGATCTGAACTGAATACTGTGAAATACTTTTGACTACAGCTAAATAGACATCTGAAGAAACATCCACAAGATTATGTATAAGAATATATGTAGCATCATTGTTTTTAATAATGAAAAACTGGAAACCTCCTAAATACTCACCCTTAGAAAGTGGATAAATGGTGTACACATAAAAAAGGGTATTAACAGCAGCAAAAGTGAGTGATCTTGAGCTACATGTTCAACATGAATAAGTTTCATGGGCAGCATGTGGAGGAAAACAAGTTGCAGAAGGAAGCATTCAGTATTCTTATAAAAGTTTTAAACAAGAAAACATGGGAAGAAAGGCTATATTTTGTTTAGAGATACAATATACATAGTAAAATATAAATACATGCGAATCATGGATACTAGATAATGAATGATTGTTATTTCTAGGTTTGAGGATATGAACATATGAAGAGGAGGGTGTAATATTGCGCAAGAGGCTCTGTTCTGTTTAACAAGCTGGATTGAGGGCACAGCTTTTCACAGTTTGAAATGTCTCATTAAGTAAACAGTTAACGAGGTGGACTTCCTTGGCGGTCCAGTGGTTACTGCAGGAAGCACAGCTCACTCCCTGGTCAGGGACCTACGTCCCCATGTGCCTGGCAGCATAGCCAAAAGATTTAGAAAGGAAAGACGCCTTAATGAAGCAGGGGATTAGGAAGGAGGGGCGAGCCACAGGCGGTTCCCGGGTCACTCAGGGCAGCCATGGGCTCTGCAAACAGTGCTTTCTCTAGACGCGGCCTCAGGATTTATCTGGGTGTTGATTTGGCCAGCATTTCTACCAGCATCACTCAGTTTCCTGGTTCACGAACTGATGGTTCTGTTGATAGTACACCTGCCTCCCGCAGCTTATATTTCATGATTTGTTGAGAGAGCGGACACGTGAGCAGCCAACAAGCACTTTGGTTCTTTTCATCTCCTCCTTCCTGTCTCCTTCCTGTTATGGATTGGATTTGTCTTGGAGAAAAAAAAAATTAGGGAACTGATTCCTGGCAGTGCTCTCTTCTCTGCCTCCTTGGCCATATGCTCCCCAGCCTTCTCCAGCGTCAGTGGGAAAACAAAGCAGCTAAATGAAAGAGCAGGTAGGCTGATGGACGTCATCGCACTACAGCAAGAGCGATGGGAAGCTCCCCAGCTCCTCCACAGCAGGACAGGGCCCCTTCCCCCACGAGTGAGCATCAGACGTCGGGCAGCTATAGCAAGGGATGACCTTCCACGCCGGGACCTGGAAAGGACGCAAGCACGAGCTCTCTGGCAATGCATCAGTCGCCGTCAGATCTTCTCAAGTGCCCATGCCCTCAACCCAGCAATCCCACTGTTAGAACAGTGAGCAAAGGAAATAATAGACAGTATTGAATATTTATGCCCCCAAATTACAAATCAAACCTAAAGATCCCAAACAAGGGCCAGGGATAAAGTTGTGGAAAATCCAAGAAGTGTTCAATGAAGCAGCCGTTGCGCATGAGGCGGATAACAGTGGCCAGGGAGGGGCCTCCCTGGGGGTCCGGTGGCTAAGAGTCCACGCTCCCAGTGCAGAGGGCCCGGGTTCGATCCCTGGGCAGGGAACTAGACCTCACGTGCTAAGTGAGAGTTCTCGTGTCACAATTAAGGTCTGGTGCCGCCAAATAAATAATTTTTTTTTTTTAAGAGTGACATGGGGAGATAAATCGCACTCAGAAAAAGCAGGATATGAAACTGTAATCTGCAATATCAACTCTATACATTTATCTACCATCTGTCTATCTGCACAGATACACAGGAGAAAATCAGCATAAACGATATAGAAATGTTAGCAGTAGAGATCTCTGGGTAAAGAAAGGGATCATAGCAACTTAAAATATACTTTTCTAGTCTGTCCAAAGTTTTGTGCAATGACTATGTATTACTTTAAAAATTAGGGGACAAGTTATTAAAAGGAAAGCACGTTGGGCTGAGAAGCAGGTGAATGAGGGGTCAGAGAGTGCTCTTCCACAGCTCTCCTCTGGGCACCCTCGTCCCAGGGTGTAAGCGCAGGCCTGCACACCCCATCCCTGCTCTGGTAGGGAAGCCTGGGGGTAACTGATAAACTGCTGGAGGCTCAGTGTGGACAACTTTGAGTGTAAAAATTCCAGAGAGACCCAGTTATGTAGGCTAGAGAAGGGGTCCCCACAATACCTTCAGGAGGCTGAACGGCCTCCTCCTACTTCCAGCTGGGGAAAGGGAAAAAGAAACAATTCTGAAAGGCACCAGAATTTTCTGTTCTTAACAGAAATGCCTTCAGGAGAAACTAGTTAAACAGAGCCTGGCCAGCTGACATAGGGCAGGGAAATACCTGGCCCACTCTGCTCACCCTGACCCACCGAAGGGGGGAGGGAAAAGTGAGAAACTCGTGAGGTTTGGTCCAGAGACACAGGCTCACTGAAGATGGAGACCTAATTGTAGGACCGGGGACCAGAGCTCCCCCTCCGCCTGCACCTCACGACCACATTACTAAAGCCTGTTCATGGAGTTCTCGGGTGGTCCAGGGGCTGGGACTCAGTGTTCTCATTGTGGGAGCCCCAGGTTCGATCCCTGATTGGGGGAAACTAAGATCTCCCAAGCTGTGTGGTGTGGCCAAAAAAAAAATCTGTTAACATCAGTTCCTTTGATCTAGTACATCATATCTGGCTATCAAGAAAAAATAAAGTATACCCAAAAAATCCCCACAAATTTGAAGAGAGCGACCAAGTATCTGAATCAGATATGGTAGGTATGTTGGGATAATCAGGCTGGAAGTTTTAAACTGTGATGAACGCACTGAGGGTTCTAACTGGTAACGTGAACAGCACACAGGAGCAGGTGGGCAGTGTCCATGAGAGATGGAAATCCTAGGAAAGAACCAAACAGAAATGCTAGAGAAATTTCCTAACAGAAAAGAATGCCTTCAGTGATCTCATTAGGAGACTGGACATGCCTGTGGAAAGAATCTCTGAGCGAGAGGATATATCAACAGAAATCTCTCAAACCAAAAAGAGAACAAAGACCTAAAAAAAAAATTCAAGGACAACTACTAAAGATATAGCATAATGGGAATATCAGAAGGGGAAGGAAAAAGGAAGAGAAGAAAGTATAGCTGATATGTGAAGAAAGGAGAGAAAATGCAAGCATATGAAATGATCGGTTAAAACCTGAAAAGAAAGAAAGTGGATGATGAAAACAGGAACAAAGCAGAAGGGTTACAAACAGAAAACAGGGACAAATACGGAAGACGTTAACCCAGCTATGTGAGCAATCACTGTGAACCCGCGTCCTGCCGAGGAGGAGGAGGGGCTAAGTGTCCCCAGCCTGCCGAGCTTTCCGCCCGGGGTTTCTGCGTCCGGCTCCTTGCAGACAGCTGAGGGCTCCGACACAGTCACTCCCCAAGGGCAGAGAGTATCAGAGTCAGTGCGCCGGGGTGTGGGGGTGGGGGCCATTCCATGCCAGCCTTCCCAGTGGTTCTGAGATTCTCGCCTACCTAGCCCCCTTCCTCCAGAAGCTCTGCCTCCAAGGCTGATGCCCTCTGAATCGCAGGCATGAAAACCCAAAGCCTGACCTAACTAACCAAGGCAGGCTGAGTTGACTTCATGGGAGTGACTTCAGAATCCTCATAACCAGCCTCCCCACCACCCCAGAAATAAAGTCCTGCTTGATCACCAGGACCACGAGTTCCACAAAGGACATCCATTCATTGGACCTGAGGCTTTGCTTTCTGAAGCGTCAAGGTCGTGTGTGAAGGGTTTTTAAATTGTGAACTGTGGAGCCTAACATGCTCTGTGAGGCTGTGCTTTATTTCTCTTATGTGAGTAACTCCCAGATCTGGAAAGGAGACTGGGATGGGGAGCAAGTCAGGGCCCCTTGGGGGGAGAAAAGAGGACAAGGAGGCTGCGAGAGCAAGCCAGCCCTGGGCTGCTCCCTTAGGCCCAGGCTCCCTCCAGGGAGCTTTTCCCCTTCCGGGGTGTGAAGACCAGGGAGGAGTTTCAGCCTCATGATTTGAATGGAAAACCCTGACAGACGTGGCGACTTACCCGCAGCTTCAGGAAGGACAGCCTGAGCTGCAAGACAGGCTTTAGGAAGGGCCCACCGGGATGAGCGCCACAGGCTGAATTGTCTCCCCAAGATTCCCATGCTGAAGTCCTCACCCCCTCTAGGTTCTAACCTCAAAACATGACCTATTTTGGAAGTAGGCCATTGAGGATGTGATGAGTTAAGATGGGATCCTGCGTTAAGATGGGGCCCTAGTCTAGAATGATTAGTGTCCTTATAAGCAGAGGACATTTGGAGATAGTATGTACAAGCCAGAATCAAGATTGTCGGGAAAGTGAAAGTTGTGTCCGACTCTTTGTGACCCCCATGGACTATATAGTCCGTGGGATTCTCCAAGCCAGAGTGATGGAGTGGGTTGCCATTCCCTTCTCCAGGGGATCTTCCTGACCCAGGGATGGAACCCAGGTCATCCAAAATGCAGGTGGATTCTTTACCAACTGAGATATCAGGGAGGCCCCACCTTCTGCTGGGGCATAGTTTATTTAACTGCCTGGTTCATTTTTATTCCTCATGACACACCATTATACCAGTGACTCATAACAATTAGATATAAAAGGAAGGTCGTACCATTCTTAATCCCTTCAATGTAATTTAATGGGGAAATTAATCATTTATTACAGCAGGCGACTGAAAACCACTCAGAAAGAGTGTTCTTCCTGAAAGCTAGCATCAGAAGCTTCGTTTCCCACAGTGTTCTGTCATCTTTGCATCTTTTAAATCTTTGGCAAAAGAAATATCAGATAACTTAAGTAACCAAGTTTTGAGCTTCTCTTGTCTGGTTTTTGTTTTAAAATCTCCTCATCAAAGGTCTTGAGAAACACCCTGCTCAATGTTCTGGAGCAGCCTGGCTGGGAGGGGCTTTCGGGGAGAATGGGTACTTGTGTATGCATGGCTGAGTCGCTCTGCTATGCACCTGAAACCATCACTACGTTGTTAATTGGCTGTACTCCAATATAATAAAGTCAACAATAAAGAAAGGAGGGGGAAGACCCTAAGAAATAAACTGAAAACCAAGAATGCAGGTGAGATGTGGCCTGCCATTGTCAGCATTTTGGGACTTCACTGCGAAAAGAGAATAGCTTGCCTCCCAGCTACACAGAAGAGGAAGCCCAAGTCTAATTCATTATCTAGATCGAAAAACATACTCTCTCATCTCTTCTGAGAACCTCAAAATGTTTTGCAGAGGGAATTGAAACTTCACAGTGACCCAAGGGATAAATATATTTCAGCTAAATTTGCAACCAAGCACAGCAAAACAAAAACAAGCAAGCATACATGTGGAGAGAGGGCCAGAGCAGCTGGGCCGTCCATGCGGGCTGGGCTTCTGATCCAGCGCCTCCCACGCCAGGTCGGCCCGGCGATCACACCAGGCCTCTCGGGGCAAGTCTATCAAGTATCACTGCCCGGAGAATATGCCGACTGTCCCCCGAAGGCTCGTCCTGGCCCCTGCCCAGCCTGTGGGCATCCATGCCGCCGGCAGGCTCAGCACAGAGGAGCGGCCCAGCGGGGTCCTCTGTCAGAAGCCACGGCAATGTCTGCAGGAGCACAGCCAAGGGGCCGCGGTGGCACCAGCATCATCTGGAAGGTTCCTCTGCGGTGATGTGTGACTCGCCTGCTTACCAAGTGAGGAAACTAGATCGGCTCCAGGCAAACCTTAAACACCCGAAACTAACAAACCATCCACAACAGCAGGCGTTGCAAAGGCCACTGAAAATAAAGGCCTTGGCCTTCTTGCTGTGCTGTGGATTCCAACCAGCAAAGCACAGGAACGCTTCCAAGGAGTGTCTGGTTCAAGGATGAATGGTGGTTCCAGGAGCCTGTCCCTTCAGCATCCCGGCCTGAGGAAGCGTCTGGCAGCGAATGTAATAGGCTCTGGTGGTCCAGTGATGAAGAGTCCGCCTGCCAACCCAGAGGACAAGAGTTCGATCCCTGGCTCGGGAAGATCCCGTATACTGCGCGGGGCAGCTCAGTCCGTGCGCTGCACCTGCTGGAGCCTGCCCGCCTACAGCCCGCAGGTGCTGTGCAGGAGCAGCCAGGCGGTGTGCCCCACGCAGCGCTCCGGAACCGAGAGCCTGGCTCGCTGCCACTGGAGAACGCCAGCGTGGGAGAAGGAAGACCCTGCGCAGCCGCAAACGGATAAATAGGTAAAAGACCGCAATGTGCAGACGTGAGTCACAGGAATCCAGCATCTCTGCTGGCCACCGGCCAGCTCCTTCCGCCTTTTGTCAACAGGGTGTGAAGACAGACCCCCGAGCATCGCACTGCACCTCCCGCAAGGGGGTCGGCTCTTGCTGACCAGTGCCTCCTGACGATCTCCATGGAGATGGCATGATGCCCTGTGCCCTCCCCGAGCTCCTGGGGTCCGCATCGCCCTTCCCGCCTGCCACTTCAGGGCTCTGCATGACCCAGAGCTCGGCTCCGCTCTCCCTCGGGTTTCGCCTGCATGATGGAATTTCCTCTCCTTTGCATTCCGTCAGCAATTTGTTGAATGTCTCCTGTGTGCCGTGTCCCAGCAAAAGGAAAGACCGGTATATTCAGTTCTGGAAAATGTCTTATGTTACACAGGCCTACATACTTCAGGTAAGAGTGTCCCTCAGTATTCAGCTCTATTCATTTCCTGAGTTCTGCAAAGCGATAGCAAAAAAAGTCACTTCATAAGGGGTGTTCTTTCTCCAAACAGCTCTACCCCTCCCCCCCCAATTATCTAAATAATTCACTTTCTCAGTAATGAGTAACAAGGGCATATCAGACAAAGACAGAATTGATAAGATATTTCCAGAAGAGCTAGCAAACCAACATCCCAGCAAGCACAATATTAGTTATCTGCCTAAAGCTTTATTTCTGATTTTCATAAACATTAGTTTGATACATAGTTCCTCCCAGGAATGGTTTTTATGTATTTATTTAAAATGCTTTATTGTGTCAAATATTAAAAACAACAGAAATATAAAACCTTTAAAAATAAGGCAAAATTCCCACACCCTAACAAACAGGCCGTTTCATTTGCCGTGTTCCCTATTAGTCTTTTTTTTAATGTATTCATATTTTAGACATAACTATTCGACACAGATGGAATTTTATTGCTTTCTCTTTTTTAACCTTAAATCATAAGCATAAATTACCAATTTCCTATTTTTACCTTAAATCACAAGTGTCTATATAAATTTCATGCTTATGAGTGTTTACTGACTCATGATATTCAATCTAGTACGTCATAACATACCTGCTATTTGCTATAATAACAAACATCTACAGTAAAGATCTTCAATGTGTATCATTTCTTCCTTTGGTGGAATATTTTCTTATGACTGTTTACTGACTCATGATAGTCAGTCTAGTACGTCATAATTTACCTGTTATTTGCTATCATAACAAACATCTACAGTAAAGCCCCTCATATATGTATCATTTTCTCCTTTTGGTGGAATACTTTCTCAGGACAGTTTCTGGGATTCGGATTATTGGTGTAAAGAGCCTTTTGAATTTTACATTATTATATTTGGTAACTTACAGTGAGTTTTGTTTGGAAAATTTCCAACAGCTTTTGAGGTCATGGGAGCATGAAGCTGTTGCGAAACCCAAGGCTGGTGATCCCCATGGCTGGTAGCAAGTCTGCTCAAGCGTGAGGCGTAAGGCCGTACCAGGCTGACCTTTATGCACAGAGGAGAGTTTTTAAGAGGCCGACAGAAAAAGAGACTCATAACTGAAACAATACAGATGTGGCATACAAATGACTAGGCTAGAAAAATGATCTTTCACCTTCATTGATTTTGTTCTCTGCTGTTGTGCAGCATGTTATGAAAATAGAGTTCTCAGCTTGCATTTATCTGTGACTCATCAGAAAATCTTTTCATCTATATTCAGGGCCAGCAGTGGGCCTTATGATAACAGGCACTCCACAAATATTTGTTGAATTGAAGGGGACTACAGTTTTATGATTTTTTTTAATTCTCATTTTTATAGTGGATTTATAGTGTGAGCAAGAAATAAACTACTGTTGTTGTAAGCACAGAGACTGGGAGGTTCTCTGGGCTGAAATACCACCTAGTATGTGCTTTCTATGAACAACGGCCAAATGAACACACGGATGGCAGCACTGTTCACAGCTGCAAGAAAAGAGAAAGTGGAAATTATTACGTGAAGGATGCAATTCCACGCAATTTATTATCTAGTCATTAAAATGAATGTTTATAAAGAGCTTGAAATTGTATGGAAAATTCTTACAGTGCAAGATTAATTTTAAAAGGCACACTATATATAATTTATTTGTTTGTATATATTATATATGTATTTATATGTATATATGAATATACATTCATATGTATAGTCATACTTATATGTATATGTAAATATACATTCAACGGATTCTTTACTAGCTGAGCCACAAGGGAAGCCCAAGAATATTGGAGGGGGCAGCCTATCCCTTCTCCGGTGGATCTTCCCAACCCAGGGATCAAACCGGGATTTCCTGCATTGCAGGCGGATTCTTTACCAACTGAGCTATCAGAGAAGCCCAAATGTATATATACATATAGGAACTGTCTTTCCTTTCCTACGATCTACACAGGGCTTCCCAGGTGGTGCAGTGGGAAAGAATCTACCGTCAGAGCAGAAGATGCAGAGATGCAAGAGACACGGGTTGCATCTCTGGAGCAGAAAGATCACCTGGAGTTGGAAATGGCAACTTGCTCCAGTATTTTTGCCTGGAAAATTCCAAGAACAGAGGAGCCTTGTGGGCTGCAGTCTGTGGGGTCACAAAGAGCTAGTTGCATACACACACACACACACACACACACACGCATAAAACCATTACCTGGTTAACTTTGCATTAAAAATCATGCATAGGGAAAAGAAAGCAACGCAGCAAAACCATGATAGTTTCAACTCTGAGGAAATAGAGAGGTTTCGTCCTTTTTTCTACTTTTCTAAACTTTCTAATTGTTTTTCAAGTGTGCGTCTTCCTTATAATCAACAAAACTGTTTTGCAAAAGGACCGCTTTCCTGGGGAGCTGTCCTTTCTTCTACTTCTTTTATAGTCATCCCTTCAAGAAAGATCTATTATCTGCACTTTCTCTGTGCTTCTTGTAGATCTCAGTGCCAGAACAGAGTCATGAACAATACAGTCGCTCCTGTTTCCACAGAGCTTACATCTGGTGAAAATTACAAGCAGAAGATTTCCACAACAATCATTCACTTTGATTATTTTGAAAGTTCTTGAAAAGAAAGGAAGAGGAAGAAGAGTGGTATCTAACTGAGAAACTGGACCTGTCCTTTTCACCAGATATTTGAAGGTCTGAGGTATGCATTTTCTGTTGTAATTAAAGTCATTTGCTAACACTTAAAAAAAAAAATCTGCAATCGCTATTAAGAGTTGTATCTCAACAGCGGGAAAAAAAAAGTAAAAAGGACAACCATGAACAACATACCAAAACCAAGGAAGAGGTGTGTCTATGTATGTGGTTCACTTAATAGTAGTAATTGTTACCAAGACATAGAAAATAAGTCCCAGTCAGAACACTACTGGATGGTGGCCAGAGGCGGTGATTCAGCTGTCAAGCCGTGTCTAACTCTTGTGACCCCGTGGACTATAGCCCAGCAGGCGCCTCTGTCCATGGGGTTCTCCAGGTAAGAGCACTGGAGTGGGCGCCAGGTCCTTCTCCAGGGCCCCCAATCAGGGATCGAGCCCAGTCCCTGCCCCGCAGGCGGGTTCTTTGCCGCCGGTGCCTCCAGGGAAGCCCCGGCAGTGGCCGTGTGCTCAGCACGATACTGGCCGCGGACAGGCAGCATGTGACGGGCACACATCTGCTGGACCCAAGCCTCACAGATGCGCCCGGCTCGACTTTCTGAACGTCGATTCACAAGCTGGAGGCATAAATGGCAGACAGACACCCTCCCGCGGGAGCAGGAAACGAGAGAGCCCGAGATTTCTTCTGTAGACCTCAGGGCTCTCTTCCTATGTTCTCCAAAGCACCAAAGGAAAACTGCTCTGATTAACAAGTTTTTCCCTGAAAAAAGTATAAAATGCTTAGAGAAAAGAATTAGAGGGGAAGTCAATCTGGTTTTTAATAACTTTTATTGTTCTACCGATTATAAAAATAATAGATGTTCTTTGTAGAAAATGTGAGTAGCGCAGAATATTCAGATGCATATAGAGCTCCTCGGAACCCTGGCACATAAAGACAACCGCAGCTATTACTCCAGGGAACCTGCATGCAAACTTTCTTCTAGAACAGAGGTTGGCACAGTTTTTTGGCACGGGGCCAAATAGTAAATAATTGTGGCATAGGCAACTACCCGCTTTGGGTGCAGTGAGAGAGTAGATGTATACCAGCACCTAAATGAATGCACGTGCCCCCGTCCCCACAAAACTGCACTTACGAAGACGGGCGCGGCCTGACGTGGCCCATCCGCAGTGTGCTCACCCCTCTTCCAGAGCGTTCAGTCTGGAGAGGAGCAAGCATGGAGCTACAAATTCCTACCTCCCCTCCTGCCTTGGACATTTCCATTGTCATCATCCTGAAGGAAGTCTCATCACTGTTCTCCACGTTCACTGGTCAACGTCTACTGGAAACCTGTGGCTATGCCCAGGAGCCCCTGGAGGCTCAGATGGTAAAGGGTCTGCCTGCAGCGCGGGAGACCTGGGTTTGGTCCCTGGGTCAGGATGATCCCCTGGAGAAGGGGATGGCAGCCCACTCCAGTGCTCCTGCCTGGAGAATCCCAGGGACAGAGGAGCCTGGCGGGCTGCAGTCCACAGGGTCACAAGAGTCAGGTGCGACTGAGCGGCTTCACTTCCACTTTCTTTTCTTTATGGTTTTGCATTTACACCTAGAACGCGTTGAGGGAGCGGCCCCGCCACCCACGACCCTTGCTCCCCGGGCGTTATGAGCTGCATGGGAAGCGTTGCTGTTTGGCGGCTTTCTTGTCCAGGACCCCGTGGACTGTAGCCCGCCAGGCTCCCCTGTCCATGGGACTCCCCGGCAGTAATACTGGACTGTTGCCATTCCTTCTCCAGGGGATCTTCCCGACCCAGGGGTCATACTCAGGTCTCCTGCATTGGCAGGTGGATTCTTTACCCCTGAGCCACCAGGGAAGCAAGGAAATGATTCCAAACAGGCTTGCCCAGGAGAGCGGTACGGTGCTGTGGGAGCACGCACAGGAGGTTTAACCCATGGCAGGCTCAGAGACGGTTTCTGAGAAGGGATCCAGGAAGCTGCAATGTGAGCAGGGAGCAAGGGAGGCCCTCGCACATGCTGGGAGGGGAGCACAGACACGAAGGCCAGGGCGCAAGACCGCAGGAGCCAGCGGGAGTGAGCCTGCCGGCCTTGACACTCCCCACGGCGTCCAGACGTGGTCCCGAAGGCAGGGGGAAGCCACAGAAGGCTTTAGGCAGGGAAGTCACGAGATCAGCCTTATCCCAGTGGCCCCCGAGCTCGGCGGCCCCCCCCCTCGGCCCCCGGGACATTCCCCTCTCAGTCCTTGCCATGCATTACTACAGGATAGCCTTTTTTCACTCATTAATTTTTTATTAGTTCATTATTTTTTCAGTCATTACTTCATTAATGAGAGTCCCTTGGACTGCTAGGAGATCCAACCAGTCCATCCTAAAGGAAATCAGTCCTGGATATTCATTGGAAGGACTGATGCTGAAGCTGAAACACCAATACTCTGGCCACCTGATGCAAACAACTGACTCATTTGAAAAGACCCTGATGCTGGGAAAGATTGAAGGTAGGAGGAGAAGGGGACGACAGAGGATGAGATGGCTGGATCGCATCACCGACTCAGTGGACATGAGTTTGGGTGGACTCCGGGAGTTGATGACGGACAGGGAAGCCTGGCGTGCTGCAGTCCATGGGGTCACAGAGTGGGACATGAGTGAGCGACTGCACTGAACTGGTTCATTAGCTTATTTGGTTGCCCCAGGGGTGAGTTGCAGCACAGGCAATCTTCAGTCTTCTTTGCAGCAGGACCTTTAGTCGTGGCAAGCCAGCTCTTAGCCACGGCCTGCGGGATCCAGTGCCCCGACCAGGGGTTGAACCTGCGTTGGGAGCATGGAGTCTTAGCTGCTGGACCACCAGGGAAGCCCCATAGTCATCTTCTCAGTATCTTCATCTTGTCACGGCTCCGAAAACACGCCAGAGGTGCGGGGTCACGTCCAGACTGGTGGGGCACCGGCCATGCCGCCCAGTCTTGCTGCTTTTCCCGGCCAGCTCTCCCATTTCCCCATCTCTGTGCTTTGCTGAGAGCTGTGTCTGCACGTAGCGTCCTGACCCGAACTCCGTAACCTGGGCCAGCTTCTAGAGCAGCCCACCCTGTCCCTTGCTCAGGCTCAGCTGTGTGAAGGCCCGTCTCTCCTCAACCTTCGGGACACAGGGCCTTTCCTGTTTCGCCCCACATCATGGGCTGTCTGCTGTTAGAGTTGTTTGTGCCTTCTCCTTATGGTTTTTCTTTGACGGTGTAGTAGGAAGGGGCCTTGTCTCTTTAAGAATAACACCAAGAGCTGTTATTTGTGAAAAAGTTTAATCCATGGCAAGTGATGTGCTGAATATTTTACATATTTTATTTCCTGTTTATGATAACATGGAAGGCCTGCGATAGTACTCCTAGCATGTGGCAGATGAACACTGATTACCTGCTCAATGTCATCAAGCAAATAAAAGATGGTGCCAGGATCTGAACCAGGTTTACCTGAATCTGGGCTTTTCTGGTGCATCAGTTGGTAAATGCGGGAGACCTGGGTTCAGTCACTGGGTTCAAAGGTCCCCTGGAGAAGGAAATGGCAGCCTGCTCCAGTGCTCCTGCCTGGAGAACTTCATGGACAGAGGAGCCTGGCAGGCTACAGTTCACGGGGTCGCAAAGGTCGGATACAACTGATCGACTTTCACTTTTATCTGACGCCAAAGACTGTGCTCCTCTCGGGAGTTCCCATTGCTGCTTCGTGCTCGCCGGGAGTTCTGGCTGGCAACAGTGCGGTAAGAGGAAGATTTTCTAAGGATTTCTACGCCTCCAGAACAATTCTATCTGAAACGTGAGCTTCACTGGCATTGCCTGATCACCAGTTTTCTACTGGGTAACAAACTTGTCTTTCTAGTGAAGATGGTGACCCACAGAAAAAGATCTATCCACATTAAGACTGTTTGGCTTAGCAAATAAAAATACAAGAGGCCCAGTTACATTTGAAGTTCAACTAAAAAAATGAATAATTCTTGTTAGGCTACAAAAATTATTCATTCTTTTATCTGAACTTCCAATTTAACCGAGCCTCCTATATTTTTTCTGGCAATCCTAATGGACAACTTAGGAAAAGTAGTAAGTCTCTCATTACTATGGTATTATGTTCCATTGTACCAAAGAGGAAAGCTAGAGCTGGCTAAGAATTTTTTATTTTTTTCTAAAAAATTTAACGTCTGAAACTTAAAAAATGTGAAGCCTGGGAGTTCCCTGGCAGTCCAGCTGTTAAGACTCCAAAGTTCCATGTTCGGTGTCTCAGATTCCATCTCTGGTTGGGGAATTAAGATGCCACGTGCTGTGTGACTAGTCCAAAAAATAGTAAAGCCTAAAAGAGTAACAAACATGGGTGACTTGTACTCACATCATAATGAAAATAATACTTACAAAGAGTGTAGAAATCGGGGACTTCCTGGTGGTTCGGTGGTTGATAGTCTGCCTTCCAGCACAGGGGAGGCAGGTTCCATCCATGGTCAGGGAGCTAAGGTCCGCCTGCCACGGGCCGAGGGGCAACGAAGCCACGCGCCACAGCTCCTGAGCCCATGGGCCCCCACCCAACACGACTAGAGAGACGCCCGTGTGCCACAGCTAAGGCTCGATGCAGCCAAACACGTATTTTTCCCAACGTAGAAATAAATATACATATATGAACTATACATGGAATATTAAAAAGCACCTATAATCTTGCCACCCAGAGGCAATCATTGATAATCTTACAATTTGTACTTTAGCCCTTCAACTTGGAAAGTTAAAATGGGAACAGCCGATTCCGGAATCGGAGTGCTGGAGTGCTTTGTAGGGAAATGAGTACTTTCAGCTTACCTGCTTTTAAACCGAAGAACAGAGAAAGTGGATTTGTCTGCAGTGAAAGCCGGAGACTTCCTCCCCATCTCTGGTATACTTCACTCCTGAAGAGAGTGGGGAGGGAAGAGAGACAGGGAGAGAAGAGAAAGAAGGGGGCGCGACGGAGAGAGAGGAAAAGGCGGAGAGCCTCGGAGAGCGGCGGCGAAAGCATGGACGCGATGGGGAGCTCCAGCCGAGACAGAGGCAGAGGGAGACGCACGGAGCGGGAGCTTCCGTCCGCTCTGACGTGAGGGCTGGATTGTTTGTCATCTGCTCAGGGCGGAAGAAAAATAAACTGGAAACAGATGAAGAGAGACTCAGGTTAGATGACAGCTAATTTGCTGGGAGCTCAGATCCTGGGAGCCCATGTACGGAGGGTTAAAGTGAAGTTTTCTTTGTCTGAAAATATTTTTTAGGGAAGCATAACGTATGGAAAAGCGCACAAATTATAAACATGCAGCTTGATGAGTTTTCACAAAGTAAACACAGTACTGGGCCCAGCACCCAGAACAGGAAGCAGAGCGAGCTTAGCACCCTCATGCCCCGCTTCCTATCCTCCGCTGGTAATGACCCCTTGAGAAATATTGCTCTCCTGACTTCTACGTGGTGGACTGGCTTTGCCTGTTTGTCTTTGAACCTCATGTTGCACGTTCAGTGAGATGGCACCACGGATACTCTTTAGGGTCTGGCTTCTCTGGCTCAGTGTTCTGCTCGTAGGATACGTCAGTGTTGCTTTGGGAGCAGCGGGTCATCGCCACTGACATCACAACACTCCGCTGCGTGAGTAGGCAGCAATTCCGTCACCCCGGGTACTGTTGATGGACATTTGGGATTGCTTCCGGTTTACGGCCACGAACAGTAATGACCATTTTGGAACGTGTTTTCTAGTGCCACAAATTATCTTAGAATTTTAGTGTCTTTTTCAAGTTTGTATTATTTTTATCAGTGTCCCCTTTTCAGCCCTTTTGAGAGTAATTTGTGCTAATGGGAGAAAATATTTGTGGTGTATTTGATAAGTGTTTACTATCTAGAATATTTAAGGAATTCTAAAAGACAAAACAACCCAATCTAAAAATGACCAGAAGACTTGAATAGACATTTCTTCAAAGAAGACATAGAAAAAGCCAATAATCACCTAAAAACCGGCTCAACATCAGTAGTCACTGAAGAAATGCAAATCAAAGTCACAATGAGATAGCACTTCATCCCCGCTAGGATGGCCATTATAAACAAAACAAAACAAAACAAGAAAGTAACAAGGGTTGGTTGGGAGATGGAGACACTGGAGCTGGTATGCGGCGCTAGTGGAAATGTAAGACAGTGCAGGCAGCGAGAGGACTTTGCTGGTGGAACAGCGGTTAAGAACCCACCTGCCAGCGCAGGGGACCCTGGTCTGGGAAGATTCCACATGCCGAGGTGCCCTGAGCCCAGGCACCACAGCCACGCGCCCTGGAGCCGGCCCTCTGGAGCCGGCCCTCGGCAAAGACAGAAGCCGCCACAGCGAGCAGGCCGGGCGCCGTGACGGAGAGCAGCCCGCTCGCTGCAGCAGGAGGTAGCCTGCACACAGCCTCAGCCAAGAATGAACACATGGAGTTTAAAAGTGTCAGCAGAGCGTTAGCGTGGGGTCCAGCAGTTCCGCTCTTGAATATATACTCAGAAGAATGGAAATCAAGCATCTGTACGTGAATGTTCATAGCAACAGTGTTCACAATAGGGAGAAACAACCCAAATGTCTGCCGACAAGTGAATAGATCAACCAAATGTGGTAGAGCCACACAGAGGAACGTTATTCAGTCACAAAAAGAGTTTGGTTGCACAAATCTGTGAGTGGACTAAAACCACGTGTGTGTTGCTTCAGTCGTGTCTGACTCTCTGTGACCCCGTGGACTGCAGCCCGCCAGGCTCCTCTGTCCATGGGATTCTCCAGGCAAGAATGCTGGAGTGGGTTGCTGTGCCCTCCTCCAGGGAATCTTCCTGACCCAGGGATCAAACCCACATCTCTTTCATCTGCTTTGACAGGTGGGTTCTTTACCACTGCTGCTGCTGCTGCTGCTGCTTCTAAGTCGCTTCAGTCGTGTCCGACTCTGTGTGACCCCATAGACGGCAGCCCACCAGGCCCCCCCATCCCTGGGATTCTCCAGGCAAGAACACTGGAGTGGGCTGCCATTTCCTTCTCCAACGCATGAAAGTGAAAAGTGAAAGAAGTTGCTCAGTCGTGTCCGACTTTTAGCGACCCCATGGACTGCAGCCCACCAGGCTCTTCCGGCCATGGGGTTTTCCAGGCAAGAGTCCTGGAGTGGGGTGCCATCGCCTTCTCCACTAGTGCCACCAAAAAACTTATACTCAGGATCAAAACTGAAGCACTGAGTGATTCACTAACTGTCTACGTGATCAATCTATAGCTTATTTTGTACTGTCTCTGGGAGGATATGAATAAAATGTGATGTCTAAGGACGTGTTTTTTAGGATCTCGCTGGTGGTCCAGGGGTTAAGGCTTCGCCTTCCCATGTGGGAGGTGCAGGTTCCATCCCTGGTTGGGGGACTAAGATCCCACATGCCTCATGGCCAAAAAACCAGAACATAATACAGAAGCAATATTGTAATAAATTCAATAAAGACTTGCGTAAAAGAACGGTGTGTTTTAAGAGACAGTAGAGCCTGAAATTAAAATCCTGAAGTTCTGGGGAATTCCCTGGTGATTCGGTGGTTAGGCCTCGGGGCTTTCACTGCCAAGGGCCCAGGTTCAGTCCCTGGTCAGGGAGCTAAGCCGATGCAAGCCGAAAGGTACAGTCAAATACAATGAATACATAAAATACTGAAGCTCTGGGTCAGTTTCACACACTAAATCCTGAGTCTGAAGTGAGGTGTGGGTCTCCTGGAATAGCATCTGGCAGCTCCTAAGGGAGGCTCATTAGCTTTGCTTCAATCCATTATAATCTGCTTTCAAACCTGTTTGACTTCAGTTAGGAAAGTCCTGCAGCTAACAAGCCTGGTAGTGAAATATTTACAAACCCTAATATAGCATTTACACTACTGTTAAGATATGTTGATAATGTTGAGACTGGCTCAGGGCAACACTGTGTCATAGGGATCCTGACAGATTTAATACGTATAAGGTTTTCCTTGTCTCACCCTCAGATGATCCTTCTGCCTTTTAAAGGAAATATCCCTTCCAAAGCATGCTCGCCCCTTCCTTTCATTCCAAAGCTTCTTCCCTTAACGTGGCTTTGCTCCACCAGCTCAAGATCATTCCAGTGTATCTGACGAGAGCGCAGGCTTTTAGAAACGCGATGTTGGAATGCCATCTGGCTCACCATTCGATGTGTCCAGGCAGACACACTGCAGATTATCTCCAGGAAGGAAGAAAAATAGAAGACCGTCTCAGAACTATTTATACAACTCTACTGCAGGCTCTGGCCTGGAAAATAAGAAACTAGGACTTTAAGGGTTTTGATTGCATTTCCTCTTTCCTGTATTTCATGAAGTTTAAATTATAACCGTCTGTTTCAGAAGATATAAAAATCTTGAATTCCATCTTCTTCCATATTAACAGAATACCAACCCCTTGGGGAATCTTTTATTAGTGGAGGTTTTCAGTAATGACTCTCCTAAAATCACACTGTAAAATAAGCACTAAGCTACATCTCATTGCCTATCTACCTCATTTGCCTCTCGAATGTAGCGATGAAAGGGGCTCTGTCTCCGGAATGCATCTCCTAATGAGGATGTTTGCCTGGGTACCAACAGTGACATTATTTTCTGCTTGTTTAATGACGATGTGGAGGAGAAGGAGGAGGGTGATGAGGGTGAAAGCTTCCTTTCCTCCAGCTCTTATTAAAGGTCATGTCATTACCCACTATTTGGGGCTTATTCTTTTGCTCATCTTTACTTCTCAAACTATCCCCAAATCATTCCTGGTGGCTTCAAAGGCATTTTACACTTGGCACTTAATTTGATTTAATTTTAATTTCATTCTTATAGCCTGTAGGACATCATGGTTGTGAAAAACACCCCTCTGAAATTCATCAGCTGCAATGAATCTGATATCATGTCCATCCATCATCTCTCCCCTCTCCGTTTGGTAGGTTAATCTTCCATGTGTTTCCAGTAAAGTGAAGTGACGTAAAAGTTGCTCAGTCGTGTCCAAATTGCAACCCTATGGACTCTACAGTCCTTGAAATTCTCCAGGCCAGAATACTGGAGTGGGTAGCCTTTCCCTTCTCCAGCGGACCTTCCCAACCCAGGAATTGAACCGGCATCTTTGGCACTGCAGGCAAATTCTGTACCACGTGACCTATCAGGAAAGCCGATAAGCTAGAGGAGAAACATGGCATTGTAGCTGCATTTGTACAAACCCTGTTCTGTGATACAGAAAGTCGCTGGGTTTCATTTAGTTAACACGCTAAACTCCAGTTTTCTCTCTCAGTAGGCTTTCTGCATTCCTCTCCCAGAAAGACTTTCTGTTCTTCTTCCCGTTAATTAACCTTGATGGCGCAGCCACTGTTTCCTAAGCTCCGCGCTGGGTACTGGAGTCACGGAACAGAACAGAACCTGGTTTTTATCCCCAAGTAACCAAAATCGAATACAGAGCGAGCCATGTGGATAAACAGCTGCAACACAGTGAAGCGAGAGCCGCTTGAGAAGAGGGGCGTGCTGCGGGGGGCGGGGGGGTGAGCGATGCGGAAGCTGTAAAGCCTTATTTCGTTCTCTGACCACTGTTTGGGTTTCTAGTGTTTGACGATGAAATCATTTTTACGTTACTATTGCATACACCTTTAGAATCTCCTTGTTTTCAACGTTTATGTTTTTCACCTTTTATTATAACCCTCTACCTTCTGTGTGTCTCATGGATGAATATACTAACCCTAACCTTTTATTGCATCCATTAGATTTTTATTTGGGATCTAGGTAAAGAGAGAGATTTGGGAGGAGAGATAACGCAGTAAAAAGTCTTGCTGGCACTGCTGGGATCAGGCAGTGGTGTCCCCACCCTCCAGTAAAGACGCTTCAGGCTCTTAGGGGAAAGGCACAACATGATGAGTCAGAAGGCCCGAGAGGGAATCCTCCTTATGGCTGGAGCATAAAGAGGAGAGAGGAAAAGGCGGCTTGGAAGGCTAGAGAAAGGTCATTCCTGTATGTTTCAAGTGAACCACAGGACGCGCGCACTCCCATGTAAGCAAATCACCGCCTGCAGGCAGCCTCACTGTCCAGATGAAGCCTCAGTAAGAGCGCAAAAGAAAAAGCAAGTGAAAGACCCCGCACGCTCTTCCTTCCTGCCAGCTCCCTAAACCCACAGGGAGGCTAAAGCAGTGTCTTAGGACGAAATGCAAACCCGTGTGTGCAGCTGCAGTCGGGGCCGAGGACAGAGCCGGGGAGAGAACGCAGAAGCAGCGGCGGCTGAGAAAGAGCGGGGAGCGGAAGGACCGGCTCACCCCCGCGCGGTAGCTCGCTCATCCCCACGCGGAACCTCGCGCTTGCACAGCAGAAATCGTTAGCAGCTCATTGTGAGGGACAGGGAGTGAAATGACAAGAATGCCAGAATTTTTTGGAAAGCATTTAAGGCCTTGACTGATGATATCACACATTCCCAGAGGGAAATGGAGAGTTCTAGTCTCCCCTGTGGCTCAGCTGGTAAAGAATCCACCTGCAATGCAGGAGACCCCGGTTCGATTCCTGGGCTGGGAAGAGTCCCTGGAGAAAGGACAGGCTCCCCACTCCAGTATTCTGGCCTGGAGAATTCCATGGACTGTGCAGTCCATGGGGTCTCAGAGTCGGACTCGCCTGAGCGACTTTCACTCACTGCAGTCTCCCACTGCGCCCGGGTGGGGGGAAGGGGAGCTTCAGGGTGAGGATCCCTTGCCCTGACTGGTGTTGAAGCTCATCTGGTGACAGGTCTCAGGGAAAGAGCCCGCAAGCTTCCGTAACTTTTTAAAAGGCAACTGTCTGAGGCTGTGAGTGAGTCTGAACACCACAAGCTGTCTGTCCACGCTTGGGGGCACAAGCAGAGGGCTGGGGGCGAGATGTGTATAAGAGACAGGGGCGGGGCACGGCAGCTGGAGACCCGGGAAGGCCGGGGTGCTCTGCCTGTGCGGTGCGGCCTTCGAGGGCTGGTGGCCTCAGCTGTGCGGTCAGCCCGGGGCGCTCTACAAAGCATATACAAAAGTATAAATGACAAAAGGATGAAATTTAAAAATTGTATACGTCTGTTCTTTTCTTCCTGGAGAAGACAACGGCACCCCACTCCAGTACTGTTGCCTGGAAAATCCCATGGACAGAGGAGCCTGGAAGGCTGCAGTCCATGGGGTGGCTGAGGGTCACACACGACTGAGCGACTTCACTTTCCCTTTTCACTTTCATGCATTGGAGAAGGAAATGGCAGCCCACTCCAGTGTTCTTGCCTGGAGAGTCCCAGGGACGGGGAGCCTGGTGGGCTGCCGTCTGTGGGGTCGCAGAGTCGGACTCGAGACTCGGCGGCAGCAGCAGTTCTTTCCTCCAGTGCCCCAGGGGGTTCTGGTGCGTCTCGGGTTCATGGGCCCACTCTGGAGGCCACAGGAGGTCAGACAGCAAGCATAGCGCACTTCCGATGTGCATTCCACCCCCATGGTTATCTCAAGAGAAAAGCACCCGCACCGTTGTTTGAGCAGCGCCCTGGACCCACTGCTTTCTTCAGGGAAGATTCTCTTTGCCTAAGAGAACAGCTGGCAACTAGGGTTATTCAACTTGCTGCTTGGCAGGCACGTTCTTGAAAATGAACCAAGTGAGCTCGTAACACCAGGGAAAAGCAACCAACAGCAGTCATTTCTTTGATGCTACATAGTCAGGGGCTCAGTTGTGTCCAGCTTTTTGTGACCCCACGGACTATAGCCCACCAGCCTCCTCTGCCCGTAAATTATCACAGCATGAATACTGGAGTGGGTGCCATTTCCTCCTCCAGGAGATCTTCCCAACCCAGGGATGGGACTCGAGGCCCTTGCCTCTCCTGTGCTGGCAGGCAGATTCTTTACCACTTGAGCCACTGGGGAAGCCGCTTGTTTCTTTGAACTTTCTAGCAAACATTAGATTTTTAAAAATCTTGTGTCAGGCATCATAAGCTTGGTGGTATCACAATAAAAAGACTTTTCAGATGATATGGGTGCTGATATTAATGCCATGTTGGATATTGTGTAATGAAATGGGTCAACATTTGGAAGAAGTCCACAACTTAGTGAACCAATGTTTTCTGAACAGTCCATGCATGATGTTGTAAAAGTATGCAAAGGTGTGGACAGAAGACCTCTTCAAAGTGCCTGTGGCCCCTCCCACCCCACAGTTCATACCTTGAAGCCTAATCCCCAGTGCGATGGGACTTGGGGGGTGATTTGCTACACGACCTTGTCCTCATAAATGGGATCAGAGCTCTGACAAACGAGACCCCGAGAATTCCCTCACAGTCCGCCACCCGAAGACACAGTGAGCCGTCGGTCTGTGAGCCAAGAAGCCGCTCTCAGCCAATCCAGCAAGCCTGCCGCTGCCTTGAACTTGCACTGAACACAGCTTCCGGAACCGTGAGGAGCACACGTCTGTTGCTGAGAATCCACCTCGTCTATGGTATTTCTGTGATAGCAGCTTAGTTACAATGAGGTAATTGCACCTCATTTAACAGCTTGTTAAATTCATCATAAAGTCACAATAACCCCTTTGTTTCGGTTCAACATCACAAAGATATATTCACTTCAGCTGTGTTTTTCCTCCATTTTCAGTTTTTCTCTGAAATTGCTTCTACAATGTGACCTACAGTGATGTCTACGTCATTAAGAAAAGCCACGGGACAGATAACACCAAGAAGATGGAGGATTAAGATAAACACTCAGATAATTTAAAGGAGGGCACTCTGCATGCACGCTTCTTGAAGGCTTCCGAGGAAGGCGGTGCGCTTGGGGCCCTTCTGACTGGTTGCCGGAGCGCTCTGCTTAGTCCCTGTCGTGTGCAGCTCTTTGCAACCCCATGAACTGCAGCCTGCCAGTCTCCTCATCCACGGGAGGGGGTTCTCCACACAAGAATACTGGAGTGGGTTGTCATGCCCTTGTCCAGGGGATCTTCCCAACCCGGGATCGAACCCAGGTATCCCACATTGCAAGGCAGAGTCTTTACTGTCTGAGCCGCCACAGAAGCCCAGGAATACTGGAGTGGGCAGCCCCTGCCTTCCCCAGGATCTTCCCAACGCAGGAAAGGAACTAGGGTCTCCTGCAGGGCAGGCAGACTCTTCACCAGCTGAGCCAACTGGGAAACCCATAAGAGAAGCCACAGGACAGTTAAACGTCAAGAAGACTAAGAATTAAGATAAACACTCAGTTAATTTAAAGGAGAACACTTTGCATGAATGTTTTATGAAGGTTTCTGAAGAAGGTAATGGGGTGGGGGAGAGCTCTTCTGATTGGTTGCCTGAGTTCCACATTCCTTAATTCCTCCAAGCTTAACATGGGGATTTTTAAGTAAAAACAAATAAACAGAAACCTTTATTTATAACTAACATCACTAAAGCAGTATGTACAAACATCAAGTAACAAAAGGAGGCAATGGGAAGTAAAAGGAAGACTTTCCATGCACATTGTACTTTTCGCTTTCATGCTGACAACATGCACTGCAGAGATCTTTGCTTTGGATTTCATAAATCTTATAAATCTCATTTTGGAAACAAATAAATCTGTGGCATGTCCAGGGGGTAGCAAGACTACAGAGATTAGGAAGGCTGCGTGGTAAAGAAAATTTTTTGTTTGTTTCTTTAAAAAAAATGCTTTTTTCCTTTGGCCACACCTTACAGCATGCAGAACTTCCTGACCAGGAATCTAACCCACATTCCCCTGCAGCAGAAGTACTGAGTCTTAACCACTGAGCCACTGGGGAAGCACCAAGAAATCTTTTTTAATTTATGAGAGATACAGGTGGCACAGTTGTAAAGAACCCGCCTGCCAGTGCCAGAGAGTGGGGTTGAATCCCTGGGTGGGGAAGGCCCCCTGGAGAAGGAAATGGCTACTCACTCCAGTATTCCTGGCTGGAAAATCCCACGGACAGAGGAGCCTGGCAGGCTGCAGTCCATGGGGTCACGAGGAGTCGGAAATGGCTGAGTGGCTGAGCACGGGGGAGAGATTTCGCTGTCATGCACACTGGTTTCCTGGGGTAATTTCCACCCCCTTCTCACAGGATGAGATCCAGTTGTGTTTTCGCCCAGTGTCGTGGCAAACACGTGGTGTTTACCTTGTCACTAGGATGAGCCGTTCCGTCTTGACTGGACTGCCTGAGACAGTTGCCACTGATCACATGTGGCTATTCAGATTTAAATGCAAATTATTTAGAATTAAAAATGAAATGTACAATTCACCTCCTCTTTCTCAGCCAGCTGCATTTCAGGTGCCTGATGCCTCCCCCTATGGTTATCGGCTGCCATATTGGAGATGCTGGTGTAGAACATCTCCCTCATCAGGCAAGTTCTACTGAACTGTGTTTACCGAGAACACAGCCTGCAGTTCTCATTTTTTTGTTATATGGCTGTATGAAGATCATACCTAATTTTAAAAAATATATTAGTAATCTGAAAAATTAATTACATGAATAAAAAGAATGAGTTTTTATTTTGGAATTCCCTTTAGAAACTCATGTTTTTAAAGTAAGCAGAGCGAAAGCAAGTGTTTGCAAAGCGGCTTCTTCCAAGTTGCTTGTTTTACTCTGCCAGCATTCACTTATTCATTTGAAAGATACTTACTAAGTGCCTTCTGTATGCCAGGCATTCTTCTGGGCTCTGGAACAAAACAAATAAAACCCCTGGCCTCATGGAGCTTCCAGTGTACCCTGTGGGACGAGAGGCAAAGGTTATTTCTGTTTCCAGGTTCAGATACAAATATCTGTAGGCAGTATTTTGTGCAAAGCAGGGGATACAGTGAGATGAGACGCCAATTCTTACACCGTTGCTCATGAAGAAGTCACAGAAAGAGGGAAATGCTCAGAATGTAGTTTCTGATTTGCAAAGACATTCTCATCATGAAAACCAAAAAAGCTAGCAAAAAATTTAAACTATTAGTTCTGAAAAACCACTTTTGCCTGACAGTGTGTAAGGAACTGACGCGCGTGTTCCCATGTCACTGTCCTCCTTAGAGTATCAGCCGCTAGACGTGGCTATAGTCTCTTCAGTTTCAGCTTTCTTCCCGTAATATCCAGCCAGGTAGCCACTGCAGCCCCAGCTGGGCACTTTGGGTAGCAGAAATCTCACCAGGTTAATCAACAGCAGAGACATAACTTCACCCGTCCTAACTTTTATTAGTATCTGTATAATAACCTTTATTATCATGTGTGTTATCATTACTATTTTTACAATATCACATATCCACAGTGAGAAGTTTAGAAATAACAGATAAGAGCGAAAATGTTAAATCAGCTGTATTCCTAATACCCAGAAGATAAATCACCACTCAGTTCAGTCGCTCAGTCGTGTCCGACGCTTTGCGACCCCATGAACCGCAGCACGCCAGGCCTCCCTGCCCATCACCAACTCCCGGAGTTCACTCAGACTCATGTCCATCGAGTCCCTGATGCCATCCAGCCATCTCATCCTCGGTCGTCCCCTTCTCCCCCTGCCCCCAATCCCTCCCAGCACAGAGTCTTTTGGTATCCTGTCATTTTGCATTAAAATTTTTTGACATGTACACACTGCTGCGTGTGTTTGTTTTTCTAAATTGTTTTCGCTGTGCTGGGTCTTCTAGGCGCGGGCCTTCTCCGGTTGTGGCGGGTGCGGCTGCTCCCCCGTTGGCTGCGCGGCCTCGGCGCGGCGGCGTCTCCGGTGGCGGAGCGCGGGCTCCCGGCCCCGGGGTTTCGGTAGGCCTGGCTGTGGGGCTCAGAGCGCGGGCTCAGTTGCTCTTCAGCGTGTGGGGTCTTCCTCGACCCGGCATGGAACCAGTGTCCTCTGCACTGACAGGCGGGTTCCTATCCACTAGGGAAGTCCTCACCATTAGCATTTTGACAGGTATTCTCTAAGAATTTTTCTCTCTCTCCCTCCATATATAAATGTTTCTAGCAAACCAAAAGGGTACCATTGGTACCTCACTCTTTTTACTTAATCATATAGTACAAATAAATTTCATTCAAATAAGTCTAACTCTCCATCACCATTTTAACAGCTATGTAACATTACATTCAGTGACTATATTCAATGATGTATTTAAGCGCTTGTTGAAAGTTAACAGTATTGTAAATGTTTCACCATTATAACCAATACTGTGGTATACAGTCTTGTACACATACTAATATCTTTGTGAAGCTGATTAAATTTTAGCAATTGAAATCTACAAGTGAAATTCTTGGGTCAGAGGTTTGGCCCATATTTATGACTTCTCCTAAAAGTCACCCAATTCTGTCCCAGGAAAACCAAACATCTATCCCTGTTCCAGCAGTTAGAAGAACGCCCCTTTCCCCAAGACTTACCCAGCATCCTCTTCTTGGGAGATCTTGACCTTTTCTCTCTTTTTCACTCATTAGTGTCCAGTTTGCCCCTGGGACACCCATTCTACTGTTTGAACTAAAACCATCGTGTCTCAACAAAAAGTCTCCTTCTTAGACCTCACCTCCGTCCAGTGTGGGTTAACACATGATTGAACAAAAAGTCTCCTTCTTAGACCTCACCTCCGTCCAGTGTGGGTTAACACATGCTTGTCAGCCTGGCCCCTGGAGGACCAATAGTTCTGCACTTGATCTTTTTACTGCTCCACATCCTAACAGATGACTTGGAGGAAGTTATAAAAGCATGCTTGCAAATTCTACTCAATGCTTATTTAGCGCCTACCAGATGCCAGGATTCCCCTGGTGGCTCAGAGGATAAAGAATCTGCCTGCAATGCGGGAGACCCAGGTTCAACCCCTGGGTGTGGAAGATCCCCAGGAGAAGGGAATGGCAGCCCACTCCAGTTCTTGCCTGGGGAATCCCATGGACGGAGGAGGCTGGGGGGCTGCAGCCCTTGGAGTCGCAAAGAGTCGGACACGACTGAGCAGCCAACACTTTGCCTTTCTTCCGTAGATGCCGGGCATGATGCCTTGCACTTAGGATGTAAATACAGACAAGCCCTCTTCCCTGCCCTGGAGGAGTTCACGGTGCCTTCAGAGTGCCAGGGCTGGCTCTGGGGCCTTCTGCACAGCTCATGTAGGAAATGGTAACATTTGAGGCCAAGGGCACCAGCTGCCCGTCCCTTCCACAGGCAGCAGCCCACTGGCTGGGAGACGCTGCCCCACTCAACAAACATTTGCTGAGCGCAGTCTGCCTGCCAGGCCCTGTTCTCCGGAACTGTCCCCTGGAAACTATCTCCTGGCACCCTTTCCCCCGGTGCAGCCTCAGCGGACATCTTTGCAGCACCCTCGAACCCAAGCATCCTCCACTGTGACTCTGCCTTTCCCCACTCAGTTATTTATTTTCTCTGACAATTTCCCAAGAGAAATTTTGGCTGACTCATATAAAACCAAATGCACTTTGTAGAGCGCTAGGACCCAGACACATTACCCTTAAAGGGAGACAAGCTGTTTGAAATCCTTCTGGGAGGGAACGAGGCGGTGCAGAAATGCCTAAGATGGTAAATCCACAGCTCTACTGTGGGGCAGAAATTGCTCTGGAATAGAAAAAGAAATGCCCAAACTCCAAAGCATTCAGCACTTGGCGATTGACACAGGATGCTGTTACTAAATATTAAGCCTCCAGAAGTTTCTCCACGGTACCCCGAGTTCAGCTCTCCCCTCGGTTCTGTTTACTTCTGGGCCATGACTGTCAAGTCGCAGATTTGCTTTATCCTCAGAAAGTGGGATTATTGTAGGAACCAAGAAACCCTCATGTCTGACAGGACTCGACACAAGAGATAACTGTCCATCGTGGGCCTCCTGGTCATGTCCTGGCAGGGCCAGAAGGACCTAGAAAAGGCGTCTGTCCTTTGACCTGTTGGGCATCGGATGCCGAAATCAATGGCCCTTCCCTCTGGAGGAGCACGGTC
The DNA here is from genome assembly GCA_006408675.1 of Madoqua kirkii. Taxonomy (NCBI): domain Eukaryota; kingdom Metazoa; phylum Chordata; class Mammalia; order Artiodactyla; family Bovidae; genus Madoqua; species Madoqua kirkii. Next base: position 9,623 of record SJYC01125418.1, on the reverse strand, counting down.
AGCCTGTGATTCGCAGGGTGGGGTCGGGAAGCACCCCGTGGCCCAGCTCAGGTTCCCCTGCTTTGCTCTGTGCACCTCTGCCTGCCGTTCTGCTGGGCGTCTGTCCTTTGTGGTTGATCGGAGCAGGAGACTTGATCTCTGTCTCTGGGTTTTATGAACCGTGTTCCAGTCCCTAGAGGTCAGAGAGGGAGTGGAAGGCCGGCTCAGTCTTCTTCTCCATTTCCTTTCCAGAATCTTATGGCGAAAACGGGAAGACCCCTGTGTGCCCGCCTTCCCTTCCCCACGCTGGCCACGCCCATGAGTGCCCACCAGCTTGCTAGGCCTTCCTTTTCCAGACCACACTCTGCTGATACTCCCCACAGACAGCTCCCCGGGGCTACCCGTGCGCTCGGAAGTGCACACACAGGTGGAGCAGAACCCTTTACTTGGGAGGATGGAGAAGGGCAAGGCCAGGGCGTCCTCGCAATGGACTGGAGGCTGTTTGAGCCCTGGTTTGGGAGCAGAAGCACGGGGCAGTCCTAGGCGAGACCTGGGGGCTCCTTGTGCTGTGAGGAGGGGCCAGGCTGAAGGTGACCAGAGGGCGCCCCTGAGAGCAGACGGCCCAGCGCGGGGGCCGCACTCGTTTGAGTGTGTGGGTCACACAGCACACATACACACACACTCTCTTTTTGCTTTTTAATTAAACGTTTCATAAGGGACTTTCCTGGTGGTCCAGGGGCTAAGACTGCCTTGCAATGCAGGAGACTGACATCCCACGCGCTGTGGACCCCAGCAGCCTTGGAGGGCTGCTTTCTCTTTCAGTCTGGGGCCCGAGCCAATGATGTCCTGCGTTGTCATTGCTGGGCGCCCATCCTCCGTGCTCCCTTGTGTTTCTGCACATCTTGGGAGTAGATGCTCTGACGGCCCTTTGCCTGGACTGTCATTTCTAGGGTGTCTGTGACGAGAACACCTTCAAAAGGTAGAGACACTGTCTCCCTCCAAAGCAAAGTGTAGGTGTGCTCACCGTCCAGTGTAAGAAAGACAGTGCAGTTAAGCCCTCATGCCCCAACCAGAGGCTGCAGGCCGCAGGGGAGGATCCACCTGACGAAACTAAGATCCGAGGCAGCGATGTTCCAGTTTCACTTCAGTTGCGCAGTCGTGTCCAGCTCTTTGCAACCCCATGGACTGCAGCACGCCAGGCCTCCCTGTCCATCGGCAACTCCCAGAGTTCACTCAAACTCACGTCCACTGAGTCAGTGATGCCAATCAGCCATCTCATCCTCTGTCGTCCCTTCTCCTCCTGCCTTCAATCTTTCCCAGCATCAGGGTCTTTTCAAATGAGTCAGCTCTTAGCATCAGGTGCCCAAAGTATTGGAGTTTCAGCTTCAGCATCAGTCCTTCCAATGAACACCCAGGACTGATCTCTTTAGGCTGGACTGGTTGGATCTTCTTGCAGTCCAAGGGATTCTCAAGAGTTTTCTCCAACACCACAGTTTAAAAGCATCAATTTTTTGGCGCTCAGCTTTCTTTATAGTCCAACTCTCATATCCATACATGACCACAGGAAAAACCATAGCTTTGGCTAGACGGACCTTTGTCAGCAAGGTAATGTCTCTGCTCTTTAATATGCTATCTAGATTGGTCATCGATTTTCTTCCAAGAAGTAAGCATCTTTTAATTTCATAGCTGCAGTCACTATCTGCAGTAATTTTGGAGCTCCAAAAAATAAAGTCTGACACTCTTTCCACTGTTTCCCCATCTATTTCCCATGAAGTGATGGGACCAGATGCCATGATCTTCATTTTCGGATTGTTGAGCTTTAAGCCAACTTTTTCACTTTCTACTTTCACTTTCATCAAGAGGCTCTTTAGTCTTTCTTCACTTTCTGCCATAAGGGCGGTATCATCTGCATATCTAAGGTTATTGATATTCCTCCCAGCAATCTCGATTCCAGCTTGTGCTTCATCCAGCCCAGCATTTCACATGATGTACTCTGCATATAAGTTAAATAAGCAGGATGACAATATACAGCCTTGACGTACTCCTTTCCCAACCTTTATGTATAAGGCAGCCAAATAAATAAGTAAATATTTTAAATTTTTTTTACTGAGATAATTGTAGATGTAAATGCAGTTTTAAGAAATTAATACAGACCTTGGACATGTTGGCTGAAGTGTTCACCCACATACATGGAAGCTCCTTCCTGGAGTGACAGGGCGGGCCTCTGGACAGAGGCAGAGGGATTCTAAACTGGAACCTTGTTTTCCGTGTCATTGTGAAGTCACATTTATCAAGGAAGGAGCAGATGAATGCCATTTAACAGTATGTTAGCTTGACTTCCATCTGGGTTTATAGACATGGCTGCGGGCCTCTTTCACACTACTGCCCCCCAAAGGTTAGGGATGAATGGAGGGCTAGAGGGCAGTTTATTCCCAAGTTAACGACCCCTAGAGATAGTCCGAAGGCTCTGAATCCCTTCTCCAATAACCTGCTGAGGCCCAGCAAACCTCCCGCGTCTCTCGTGCACGTTAGTTGCTTCAGTCATCTCTGACTTTTTGCAGCCCCGTGGACTGTAACCCACCAGGCTCCCTTGTCCGTGGGATTCTCCAGGAAAGACTGCTGGAGCGGGTTGCCATGCTCTCCTCCAGGAGAATTTCAGGACCCAGGGAACCCGGGTCTCCCACATTACAGGCCGATTCTTTACCGTCTGAGCCACCAGGGAAGCCCTATGTCTCCCCTGGAGAACCTTCTTAAGAGTCTTGGCAACCAGAGGGAGAGGTTTGCTAGGAATACGGGGGCATCGTGTGGAAAGCAGGGTCTGGAGAAGGTTCTCTTTATAAGGAGCTTCCCAGGTGGCACTAGTGGTGAAGAACCTGCCTGCCAGTGCAGGAGACGGGGCTTGATCCCGGGGTGGGGACAGCCCCCTGGACGAGGGCCTGGCAGGTGAGGCTGAACTCCCGTTCCCTCCGGATAAATGATCCATATCCATCTCTCTGCTTTGGTTGTCTGTCTCTTTTGTTCTCTTGCTTTGGGGATTTTCCTTAGCATCCCGGTGAGATTTCACAGGAAAACCACCTGTATGTCTTGGCTAAGCGGAGAGGCTCAGGGGAAGGTGTACCTGTGGGCTTGGGTAGACGGCCAGGCCAGAGCCCGCGGTGACCCTGGACGGGGGAGCCTGGAAGCTTCACGGCCTCTGCTGCCTTGCCCTTTACGTCAGCTTCCGGCACTCAGGGCCTGGTCCTGTCCCAGCCCGGGGCCCAGGGCGTGTGTGCTCAGACAATGTTTGTTAAACGGAGGAACAAACATCCTCATCTCACCTGCTACTCCAAGTAAACAATCAATGACTTGTTGACTCAAAGAATTTTTCCTAAGTATTGTTCAGTCTCTGCAACCGCATGGACTGCGCCGCGCCAGGCCTCCCTGTCCCTCGCCATCTCCCAGAGCTCACTCAGACTCACGTCCATTGAGTCAGTGATGCCATCCAGCCCTCTCGTTCTCTGTCATCCCCTTCTCCTGCCTTTAATCTTTCCCAGCATCAGGGTCTTTTCCAATGAGCCGGTTCTTTGCATCAGGTGGCCAAAGTATTGGAGCTTCAAGTTCAGCATCAGTCCTTCCAATTAAATATTACTAATAATTATAATTAACAATAAATATAAATTACTTATATACATAGCGTATTATAATTATATAAATAATATGTACCCATAGTAATAAAATATAATTAATAATTATCGTTAATTCTATTAACATCTAACTAGGAAACAATAAACTATTTAGACCATTTCACTGAATTTATTGGAACTAAATTTATAACCAGAAAGTTTCACTACTTTGTCTAAAGAGAGGCAAAAGCTAATTCTGATGTTACTAAACTGAAAAGAGGGGGAGATGTAAAAATAGCTGCAAGCAAACACATCATTATTTCTTCCTGGTTTTAGTATATGGAGCACCAGGTTCCAAATTGTCTGCAGTGTCTTGATGGGTGTGACCTTCGTAAAATGTTTACATGGAAATATTGGCAGGATGAGTTCAACTACCAAGATAAGCACCCTTGCTTCTAGGCCAGGCTTTCCAAGTGAGGCTGCTCAGGTTGTCTCTTCATATATTTATTTCAAGCTCTTGCAAAGGTCTTTAAAATTGCTGTCTCAGAGCTTGTGTTTGCAATATCTTAAAGGTAACAGCCCCACTCTTTTATCAAATGTACCAAGTGCTACATACTAGAACTGTACAAAAAAGATCTTCATGACCCAGATAATCACGGTGGTATGATCACTCACCTAGAGCCAGATGTCCTGGAAGGTGAAGTCAAGTGGGCTTTAGGAAACATCACTATGAACATAGCTAGTGGAAGTGATGGAATTCCAGCTGAGCTATTTCAAATCCTGAAAAGTGATGCTGTGAAAGTGCTGCACTCAATATGCCAACAAATTTGGAAAACTCAGCAGTGGCCACGGAACTGGAAAATGTCAGTTTTCATTCCAATCCCTAATAAAGGCAATGCCAAAGAATGCTCAAACTACAGCACCATTGCACTCATGTCACATGCTAGTAAAGTAATGCTTAAAATTCTCCAAGCCAGGCTTCAGCAATACATAAACTGTGAACTTCCAGATGTTCAAGCTGGTTTTAGAAAAGGCAGAGGAACCAGAGATCTAATTGCCAACATCCACTGGATCATGGAAAAAGCAAGAGAGTTCCAGAAAAACATCTATTTCTGCTTTATTGACTATGCCAAAGCCTTTGACTGTGTGGATCACAATAAACTGTGGAAAATTCTGAAAGAGATGGCAATACCAGACCACCTGACCTGCCTTTTGAGGAATCTGTATGCAGGTCAGGAAGCAATAGTTAGAACTGGACATGGAACAACACATTGGTTCCAAATAGGAAAAGAAGTACGTCAAGGCTGTATATTGTCACCCTGCTTATTTAACTTCTATGCAGAGTACATCATGAGAAAGCTGGGCTGGGTGAAGCACAAGCTGGAATCAAGATTGTCACTAGAAATAATAACCTCAGATATGCAGATGACACCACTCTTATGGCAGGAAGCCAGGAAGAGCTAAAGAGTCTCTTGATGAAAGAGGAGAATGAAAAAGTTGGCTTAAAACTCAACATTCAGAAAACTAAGATCATGGCATACAGTCCCATCACTTTGTGGCAAATAGATGGAGAAACAGTGGCCACAGTGGCAGACTTTATTTTGGAGGGCTCCTAAATCACTGCAGATGGTGATTGCAGCCGTGAAATTAAAAGATGCTGACTGCTTGGGAGAAAAGTTATGACCAACCTGGACAGCATATTAAAAAGCAGAGACATTGCCAATAAAGGTCTGTCTAGACAAGGCTATGGTTTTTCCAGTAGTCATGTATGGACGTGAGAGTTGGACTATACAGAAAGCTGAGCTCTGAAGAATTGATGCTTTTGAACTGTGGTATTGAAGAAGACTCTTGAGTGTCCCTTGAACTTCAGGAAACCCAACCCGACCATCCTAAAGGAAATTAGTCCTGGGTGTTCATTGGAAGGACTGATGTTGATGCTGAAATGCCAATACTTTGGCCACCTGATGTGAAGAGCTGACTCATTTGAAAAGATCCTGATGCTGGCAAAGATTGAAGGCAAGAAGAGAAGGGGATGACAGAGGATGAGATGGTTGGATGGCATCATCAACTGGATGGACATGAGTTTGAGCAATTTTGGTGAGTCAGTGATGGACAAAGAAGCCTGGTGTGTTGCAGTCCAGTGGGTCTCAAAGAGTCAGACATGACCGAGCAACTGAACTGAGCGGAACTGATTGCAAATAAAACTAGCCTCCAGGCATTAACTCAAAGACTGACATCTCCCTACTGAAACGAAGCATGCAGGGAGCCCCAAGCTTCCTAGTCTCATCTTTGTTGTGCAGTTAGTATTTGTATGACCATGGCAAGACATTTAACCTATGAGTCAGTTTCTACATGTGTAAAATCAGAGATTTTGATGTCACATACTTTAGTGACATCATTTTAGTGAGTCTTCACTCTGAAAGTTTGCATGTGGTTGTGTGTGAATGAATAAGACAGCCTTGATTTAATTCCCTCATATATCACTTAGCTAGTGCCTAAGATTGTCTCATCATTTTCAAAAGGGATATAAATAAGCATGTGTTAGGAAGATTAAACACAAATAGGGATGTAAAATGTTATGATATATAGAATCTCTCAAATTGTAACTACTGTTATGAGTTTTTAAGCCATCAAAATGCCTTAAGTGTTTTTGTTTAATTTTAGTATAAAGCCTTCTATTTGCAATATGAATAGTAATATGAATTTTCCATATGAATAAACTCTTCTGGTTCAGCCTTTTAAATTATGTTCCAAGTTTGATCATACATACAAAAGAAAAATATATGCTTTTATGACATATGCTTTATTGTATGGAAACGTATTTCTGAAGATATGGAGTGTCAAGTGCTAAACTAATCAATGAAAAATGTAAACTTCTTTAATGAGTAAGTCAGTGCTGTGCTGTGCTTCGTCACTCAGTCCTGTCCAACTCTTTGTGACCCCATGGACTGTAGCCCAGCAGGCTCCTCTGTCTGTGGGATTCTCCAGGCAGGGGTACTGGAGTGGGCTGCCATGCCCATCTCCAGGGAATCTGTCCAACCCAGGGATCAAACACAGCTCTCCCTCGTTGCAGGTGGATCCTTTATAGTCTGAGCCCCAAGGGAAGCAGTGTAAATCAATATAAAATGCTTATTTCTATATGGATTTTGGCACATTTCAAATCTTTGCTCTTAAAAAGAATTTATAATCTAGATATCAAAGTAAGAAGTAAACAGTTAAAGTAGTATAATTCATAGTTGTTAAGAACAAATATTAATTACTGGACTTTGAACAAGTCAGATTAGCATATGATTTGGTGATGAGAAAAATCCTGAGTTAGGAGACAGTTGAGGTGTTGATAAAGGGCTAGACTGCAATGAACAGAGAGTGATGCACATGAAGTGGAAGAACGGCATGAGTATTAGGGCAGGAATGGAAAAGACCATGATGTGTTTTGGAGACAGTGGATAGATACAGCTGGAGATGTTAGGGAGATAAGGCTAAAATGATGAAACAGATCCTTAAATGCCTGTTTAAGGGCTAGGATTTTTCCTTCCAAGACAGAAAGAGGAAAGTGTTATTTTAACACAGGACAAGTAATTTGCAGGGGTTTATCTAGCCTTTCCTGATAGTTTAGCTGGTAAAGAATCTGCCTGCAATGCAGGAGACATGGGTTGGAAAGATACCCTGGAGGAGGGCATGGCAAGCTTGCATGCTGATGTTATTGTCAAAGTCTAGCCTTTACATTGATCTGATTTGTTGTCATATAGCAGGTACTTTGCTCTGACTGGCTGTCTTCTGCCTCAGTTTGCTCTGATTGGTGGACTGCTGGTCTGTACATTGCTCTGATTGGCTGACTTCTAACCTGACCCATTGGGCTTACCTGAAGCCTGTACATTGCTCTGACACCTAACGGCTCACCTCTAGCCTGAACATTGCTCTGATTGGCTGACTCCTAGCCCGAACCTTGCTTTGATTGCCTGACCTCAGGCCTGTACTTTGTCCTGATTGGTGGAATCCTAGCCCATACTTTGCTTTGATTGGCTGAGTCCTGACCTATACTTTGCTCTGACTACTTCTTAGACTGTCCATATGTATGATTGGCTGAATACTAGCTCATACTTTGCTGTAATTGTCTGAATCCTGGCCAGTATTTTGTTCTGATTGGCTGTTTCTTAGGCTGCACCTCTTGTTGACTGGTTGACACCTAGATTGTACGTTACTATGATTGGCTGATTGTAGCTTGTACTTTGCCCTGATTACCTGACTCAAAGACTATACATTATTCTGATTGGTGGACCACTAGTCTGTAATCTAGCTGATTGGCTAACTACTAGGAAGTACCTTACTCTGATTGGCTGACAGTAGTGCCTGTAATTTGCCCTTATCAACTGACTACTAACTTGTATATTGCTCTGATTGGCTGACTCCTAACCCGTGTATTGCTCTCTTAAAGACTCTTAGCATTTCCCTGCACTAATTGGCTGACTTGAAATTGCACACTGCTCTGATTGTCTGACTCTGGATGGTACATTGTTCTGATTTGCTAACTCCTAGACGGTGCCTTACTCTGATTGGGTAAGTCGAGCCTGTACATTGCCCTGATTGGCTGCCTGCTATCCTCTACTTTCTCTGACTGGCAGACTCCTGCCCTGTATTGCTCTGATTATCAGAGTCCTAGTCCTATGGTCTGATTGGGTACTACAGAGTCTGTTCACTCCTATAATTGGCTGGATCTGAGCCTATAGTGTGTTGAGATTGCCTGACTCCTGGCCTGTACTTTGCTCTGATTGGCTAACTCCAAGTGTTCTTTGATCTGATTGGTTGACTCTTAGACTACACCTTGTTCTGATTGGTGAAAACTAGCCTACCCTGATTGGCTGACTTCTGGTCAGTACTTTGTTCTGATTGACTGACTCCTAGCCAGGTCTTGGCCCTGATTGGCTGACTCTGAGCCTGATCTTTACTCTGATTGGCCGAATCTGAGCATGTACATTTAACCGTTTGGCTGACCTCAAGCCTGTAATTTGCCCTAATTGGCTGACTCCTAGGCTGTATTTTGCTCTGACTGGCTAACTCTTATCCAGTAGCTTACTCTGATTGGATGACTCCTGGCCTGTACTTTGCACTGATTGGCTGACTCAAAGCTTGCATACTGTTGGTATTGGCTAAGCCTAGTCTTTACATTGATTTTATTTGCTATCTTATTGTATTGTGGTCTGACTAGATGACTACTACCCTGTAGTTTACTCTGATGGGCTGAACTCTAGCCTATTCTTTACTCTGATTGCCTGACTCCTAGCCAGTTCTTTGCTCTGATTGGTTAAGTCTGAGTCTTACTTTGCCCTGATCAGCTGAGTCCTAGCCTGTATATTTCTCAGATTGGCTGAACTCAAGCATATATTTTGCTCTGATTGGCTGACTCCTATCTTGTATTTTTCTCTGATTGGCTAACTCCCATCAGGTAGGTTGCTCTGATTGTCTGACTACTGGCCTGTACATTGCTCTGATTGGCTGACTTCTAGCCAATACCTTGTACTGATTGGCTAAACTCTAGGCAATGCTTTGCTCTTATTGGCTGACTCCTAACCTGTTCTTCTCTCTTATTGGTTGAGTCCAAGCCTGTACTTTGCCCTGATTGGCTGAGTCATAACCTGTACATTTCTCTGATTGGCTCCCTCCCATCAGGTAGTTTGCTCTGATTGGCTGTCTCCTAGCCAGTTACTTATACTGATTGGTTGACCTCTAGCCTATACATTTCTCTGATTGGCTGACTCCTAGTTTGTCCTTAGCTGTGATTGGCTGAACTCTAGCCTATACGTTTCTCTGATTGGCTGACTCCTAACATGTCCTTAGCCCTGACTGGCTGAGTTCAAACCTATACTTTGCCATGACTGGCTGAGTCATAACCTGAACATTTCTCTGACTAGCTGAACTCTAGCCAGTCTTTTGCCCTGTCTGATTCCTAACCCGTACTTTGCCCTGATTGGCTGAGTTCTAGCCTGTACATTTCTATGATTGGCTAAACAGTAGCCTGTACTTTGCTCTGATTGGCTGACTCCT
>SJYC01125415.1:0-10302 GCA_006408675.1 Madoqua kirkii | reverse complement strand
GCTCCTTTATCCATGAGATTCTCCAGGCAAGAATACTGGAGTGGGTTGCCATTTCCTCCTTTAGGGGATCTTCCCAACCCAGGTATTGAACCTGAGTCTCCTGTGTCTACTGCATTGGCAGGCGGGTTCTCTACCACTGAGCCACCTGGGAAGCCCCCTTCTCAAATTATTCAGCTTCTTTTTAAGTTGCTCCTTTTGTGCTGGAGCTTGGAGTGAGCAAGTCTGTGTGCAAGCCCTTCAAGAGCAGAGCCTCCCAGCTCTCTAGCTTTCCTGGAAAACCTCACTCTTCCTTAAAACCAGGCATCATGGGAGCTCATCTTTCCAATGCAGGTCCCCAGGCTGGGAGGCCTGATGAGGACTTGTTTCCCTTGCTTCTGTGGAAGGACTGCTGTGCTTGTTATATCTCCTTCTGTTTGTGGGTTGTTCCATCGGGGTGCAGTTTCTGACTAGACTGCATCCCTACCCTTCCTATCTGTCACAATGTGGCCTTCATATCCTTAGTTGTAGAAACTTTGTTCGATTGATCTTCAGGTCATTCTTAGGGGTAGTTATTCTTTATGAGGTTGTAGTTTTGATGTCCATGAGCTCATCTAGAAGATGAGCTCAGGATCTTCCTACTTTGCCACTTTGATTTCTGTCCCCTAAATTGGAAGTTTTAAGACAGCAAGATGTCAGGTCTTTACACATATATATAAAATTTCATAAAGTTTTATATTTTTTGATAAGAACTGAATATATACTCCAATGCATATTTAATTCAGTCCTTAAAATTCCAGAAAGTTTTTGTAGGTGCACAGAAAATTTTTCTAAAAACTATATGGAAAGCAAGGAACTAGAATAGCTAAACCAAAGCAGACAAGGAAGAAAATTCTACTACTCAGATTCAAGACTTATTTTATAGTTATAATAACCAAGATTATGTGTTATCAGTGGATAGAATGAAACATAAATCAATGCAACAGAACACAAAAATCAGAAATATACCTACAAAACTGATATTTTGCAAAGATGCAAAAGAAATTCACTGGAGGATAGACTTTTCAACAACTGGTGCTTAAACAGTTTTGCATTCATAAGAAAAACCACTACCTCAGCCTTAACCTCACATCTTAGGAAAACATTATCTCAAGAAAAATCACACATTTAAGTTGTGGGTGTGTGTAATACTCAGTTGTGTTCAACTCTGAAATTACAAAAATCTTAGTTAACTTAGGAAAAAATATTAAAAGGCATAGGACTCTAAATAGCTCTTAATTGTGATACCAAAAGTATGATACAAAAAATAATAACAACTTTCCTTTATTCAAATTTACAACTTTGTTATAGGAAAGACCCTGTTAAAAGCATGAAAAAACAAGCTATGAACTGGAAGAACATATATGCAAACTACATATCTAAGAAATGATTAGTACCTGAAATAAATAACATAAAGAACTTTCCAAATCCAATGGTTAAAAAACTGCAAAACAAGACAAAACACCCTATAAAAGCCACACATAAGTATTAGAAAATGGAAAAAAGATATAAAGAGACATCTCACTCAAGAGGACCCATGACAAAAAACAAATATGTGAAGATGGTTTCTCTAGATATTCAGGAAATGCACGTTAAAGCCATGACAAAACGCTTTTGCACTCCTATCGGAAGAGCCAAAATAAAAAACACTGACAATACCAAATGTTAGACAGGATGCAGTGAAACTCGATCTCTCGTACACTGTCAGTGGGAATCTAAAATAAAACGGTAACTCTGGAAAACAGACAGTTTCTTATAAAACTAAATATACAGTTATAACCTGCAATTGCACCCCTGGGCATTTATCCTAGTGAAATGATATATGTCCACATAAAAACTTACAAATGGTTGTTCATAATAGCTTTATATTAATAGCCCAAATCTGGAAAGAACCAAAATGTCCCTCAAGAGCTGACTAGTTAAACTGATAAATCTATATCATACAGTATTACTCTGGCAATAAAAACAAATTGTTGATACACAACAGCTTAAATAGATCAAGCCCATTATGCTTAGTGGGGGGGGGCACTATTATCCAAACATAATTTAAGAATTAAGACTTTGTTTATATAATATTCTTGAAATGATAAAATTATATGGATGGAAAACAGATTAGTTGTTGCCAGGTGTTGTAAATAGTTGAGGAGGGGAGGGATGGATAAGAGTTACTGTAAACTATGAAGGTAAAGCATGAGAGAGAAATCTTGGTGATGGCATAGTTTCAGATCTTGTGATTACAGTTGTGGCTATATGACCTATAAAATGTGATGAAGTGACATATATCTATATGTAGATCTCTCTCTCTCTCTCTCATTAAAAAAAAAAAAAAAAACAGATGGTTTTGGCAGCTGCTAGGAATGTCCCCGAAATCCCCTACTCTGGGCTAGCTCGCCACAAGCAGCAGACTCATACATTGTCATGGCCATAGGTCTCCCCTGGAAAACCCAGGAGAACCAGGTGCCATGAAAGCTCAAGAGCTAGCAGTAGGCAGCCCCAAGATGGGCACCAAAATCTGATACCAAAAGGTGTGTGGGGTCCAGCTGCTCTCCTCTCAAAAGCCAGTAAACTGGCCAGGTTGTTGTAAAGAAAAGTTTACTGTATTTCAGAGGCCTGAACTGAGTGGTAGGAGAGTGGATGTCTGTCCAAAGATGGACTACCACCACCCCACCCCACCACCGGCAACCCTTGAAGCAAGAACTTTTTTGGATAGAGGGAGGGGACTATATGCCAAAAAGGCACAGTCAACGTTGAATCATCTTGGTTGTTTTAAGTGCAGTTAATCTTCAGTTCCAGGGTCCATTTGTTCCCATTTCTTTGAAGCCAGTTCTCAGAATTGTGGTGGCTTATGTCATGAGTACAGTCTGGTCATCATGAAGTTAACTTCTTCACCCTAGTGTTTTAGTATCTATATGACAGCTTACAGGATGTGGCTCAGAATATTATCTATAGCCCTCAAGAAAGATTTAAAGGTCCTTGACAATGCTTAATCAATACATTATTATTATTCTGTCTCCTTTGACTGCTTTCCTTGGTTTTCACATGTTCTCATTTTTCTGATTAAACTTATTCTTTGTCTAAAGTTTTCCACAGACCAAGAGCAAGCAGAGGACATGGTGTGTGGAGGTAAGAACTTCAGGGTTCCTCTCCATGTCCCTTTGATCTGATTGACTCTGATTGCCTGTACTATGCCTTGATGGTCTGACTCCTACCCTATAAATTTCTCTAGTTGGCAGACCTCTAGCCTGTACATTGCTCTTATTGGCTAGCTCATAGCCTGTACCTAATGCTGATTGGCTAATTTTAGTCTTTACTTTGCCCTGATTGGCTGACTGCTAGCCTGCACATAGCTGTTTTTGACTGATGCCTAGCCTGTACTTTGCTCTCATTGGCCAACTGCTAGCCTGTACTTTGCTCTGATTGGCTGACTTCAGACCTGTACTTTGCTCTCATTGACTGACTGCTAGCTTGTGCATTGCTCTCACTGGCTGACTTTTTGCTTGTAATTTCCTGATTGAAAGTGAAAGTGTTAGTCACTCAGTCCTGTTCGACTCTTTGCCACCCCAGGGACTGTAGCCTGCTAGGCTCCTCCATCCATGGGATTATCCAGGCAAGAATACTGGAGTGGGTTGCCATTTTCTTCACCAGTGCACGAAAGTGAAAAGTGAAAGTGAAGTTGCTCAGTTGTGTCCAACTCTTCACAACCCCATGGACTGTAGCCTACCAGGCTCCTCTGTCCATGGGATTTTCCAGGCAAGAGTACTGGAGTGGGTTGCCATTGCCTTCTCCAGTTGGCTGACTTCTAGCCTGTGCTTAACTCTGACAGGCTGACTCCTAACCTGTACCTTGCTTGACTGGCTGAACTCTAGCCAGTATGTTGCTCTGATGAGATGTCTTGCAGCACTTGTACACTGGGCTTCCCTGATAGTTCATGGTAAAGAATCTGCCTACAATGCAGGAGACCCCAGTTTGATTCCTGGGTTGGGAAGATCCCCTGGAGAAGGGATAGGCTACCCACTCCAGTATTTTTAGGCTTCCCTGGTGGAATTTTGCAGTGCACAAGACCTGGGTTCAATCCTTGCATTGGATAGACCCCCTGGAGGAGGGCATGGCAACCCACTCAGTATTCTTGACTGGTGAATCCCCATGGACAGAGGAGCATGGCGGGCTGCAGTCCATGGGGTCGCAGAGTCAATCAGGACTGAATGACTAAACATAGAACAGCCTGTACCTTACTCTGGTTGGTTGACTCCTAACTCATATTTTGCTCTGTTTGGCTGACTCTTGGCCTGCATATTGCTCCGATTAACTAAGTCCAACCATGCACTCTGCTGTGACTGCCTGACTCTAACCTGTACATTGGTCTGATTCACTGACTTCTACCTTTACTTTGCTCTGACTGGCTAACTCCTAGCGTGTCCTTTGCTCTGGTTGGTTGACTCCTAGCCTGTACCTTACTCTGATTGGTTCATTCTAGCCTTTACTTTGCCTTGATTGGCTGACTCCTAGTCCAGTTTGCTCTGATTGGCTGACTGAAATCTTGTGGTGGGGCTGAACTGATTAAGTCTAGTCTTCACATTGGTAGGATTTGCTGTCCCCTACCCAGTTGTGTGCTCTGATTGGCTGACTCCAGGCCTATATTTTGCTCTTATTGGCTGACTCTTGGCTGTACCTTGCTCTGATTGGCTGACTATAGCCTGTAGTTTTCCCTGATCAGCAGACTTCAACCCACTCCAGTGTTCTTTCCTGGAGAATCCCAGGGACAGAGGAGCCTGGTAGGCTGCTATCTATGGGGTCACAGAGTCAGACACGACTGAAGTGACCTAGCAGCAGCAGCAGCGACCTGTATATTTCTCTGATTAGCTGATTCCTAGCCTGTACTTTGCTCTGATGGTCTAACTCCCTTCCAGTAGTTTGCTCTGATTGGCTGGCTCCTGGCCTGTATTTTTCCCTGATTGATTGATTCCTAGCCCCTACTTTGCTCTGACTGGCTGACTCCAGGCCTATACTTTGTTTTGAATGGCTAACTCCTAGCCTGTACATTGCTTTCATTGGCTGACTCCTTGCCTGCACTTTGTACTGATTGGTTGACTTGAAGCTTGCACTCTGATCTGACTCTAGCTTGTGCATTGGTCTGATTTGCTGACTCCTAGACTGTACCTTACTGTAATTGGCTGATTCAAGTCTATACTATGCCGTGATTGGCTGACTCCTAGTCCCCTACTTTCCCCTGATTGGCTGACTCTTAGATTGTTCTTTGCTCCACTACTGAGTCCTAGCATTCTCCATTGCTGTGATTGGCTGCTTCTTAGTCTGTACCTTGCTCTGGTTGGCTGACTCCTAGCCTGTGCTTTAGTTACCGAAATGTAAAAATCTCAACATTAAGAAAACGAAGATCGATTGTGGCATCTGGTCCCATCACTTCATGACAGATAGATGGGGAAACAGTGACTGACTACTTTGGGGGGAGCTCCAAAATCACTGAAGATGGTGATTGCAGCATGAAATTAAAAGGCCCTTACTCCTTGGAAGGAAAGTTATGACCAACCTAGACACATATTAAAAAGCAGAAATATCACTTTGCCAACCAAGGTCCATCTAGTCAAGGCTATGGTTTTTTCAGTGGTCATGTATGGATGTGAAACTTGGACTGTGAAGAAAGCTAAGCACCGAAGAACTGATGCTTTTGAACTGTGGTGTTGGAGAAGACTCTTGAGAGTCCCTTGGACTGCAAGGAGATCCAACCAGTCCATTCTAAAGGAGATCAGTCCTGGGTGTTCTTTGGAAGGAATGATGCTAAAGCTGAAACCCCAATACTTTGGCCATCTCATGCGAAGAGTTGACTCATTGGAAAAGACCCTGATGCTGGGAGGGATTGGGAGCAGGAGGAGAAGGGGACAACAGAGGATGAGATAGCTGGATGGCATCACCAACTTGATGGACATGAGTTTGAGTAAACTCTGGGTGTTGGTGATGGACAGGGAGGCCTGGCATGCTGGGATTCATGGGGTCGCAAAGAGTTGGACATGACTGGCCGACTGAACTGAACTGAACTGATATCGGTTCCAACTGCTTGCTTCTCAAAAGCCAATAAATAGGCCAGATTTGTGGAATGGAAATGTTGCTTAATTTAGATGCTGGCAACTGGGGTGGCATGAGGAATGTCAGGCCCAAGGCCAGCTCCCCACCACTGGCAACCTTTGGGGTAAGAAAGAGCTTTTATAGACAGAAGGAGGGGGATATATGCAGAAATAGCATAGTCAGCTCTGATAAACATCTTAGAATGGTCATCAGTGATCTGAGTCATCGTGGTTGTTTTAGGTACTCTTAATCTTCAGTTCCAGGATCCATTTGTTCCCATTTCTTTGAGGCCAGTTCTCTGTGGCACCTTATGTCATGGGTATAGTATGATCTTCATGAAGTTAACTTCTTCACTCTAGTGTTTGGTGTCTATATGACAACTCATAGGAAGTGTCTCAGAGTATTATCTCAAGCCTTTGAGAAAGATTTAAAGGTCACTGTCTATGCTTGATCAGTATATTATTCTTATTTGATCTTTTCTGACTGTTTTCCTTGTTTTTCACATGTTCTCATTTTTCTGATTAAACTTATTCTTTGACTAAAATTTTCTACACACAAAAGACTGGCTGAGGACATGTTCGAGGGTGTGGGAGGGCAAGGATCATAGGGTTCTGCTCTGTTTCAACCTTTCCTTTTCTTAGATACTCATCAGTCTTGTATAAGAACAGGTACAGAAGAAAAGGAATATTACTTAGTCATAGTACCTGGACATACACTTGAAAATTACTAGTCATGACAATGAGGGTAACAATCAAAATGCATCTTTGTATTATTTTCTGAATGTATCTTTTCTTAATGGTTAAAGCATGTGTACAATGTATGCTTAATAGGCCATAAACAGGCTGTATTGGTTAGCCTAAAGTTCAAGATAAATCACATGCAGGCCAGAATTATTTCCCTGTACCTCAGTAGGTGAAAATTTCTTCCAGCATTTCCCTCTTTTAATTACAGGTCCTTTCACAGAATGTGTCAATAATCAACATATTTTACCCACATTGGCAGAGTGGAAATCTTTTCCCTGTTCTGGATCCAGCCATGTCTTTCAGTTCTAGTCCTCACTTTGATCTGATTGGCTGACTCCCAGCCTGTGATGTTCCCTGATTGTCAGAGTCCTAACTTGTACTTTGCTCTGATTGGCTGATTCCTAGTCTCTACCTTGCTCTATTTGGCTTAGTACTAGCTGGTACTTTACTCTGATTGTCTGTCTCCTAGCCTGTACCTTACTATGATTGGTTTTCTCCTAGTCTTTGCTTGATTTGCTGACTTCAGGCTGGTATTCCTTAAATCCTAAGCATCAGGAGAGATAAGAAGGCCTTCATAAGTGAACAATGACCCCCTCCCCCCAAAAGAAAAAGAAAAAAAACATAGAATGGAAAATGCTATAGACCTCTGCCAGGAAAGTGGAGATACAAATGAAACATTTCATGCAAAGGTGGACACAATAAAGGGCAGAAATGACAACGACTTAACAGAAGCAAAGAGAAAAAGAAGATATGGCAAGAGTACACAGAAGAACTATGCAAAAAGGTCTTCGTGACTGAGATAACCACGATGGTATAGTCACTCACCTAGAGCCAGACATCCTGGACTGAGAAGTCAAGTGGGCCCTAAGAATTGTTATTATGAAGAAAGCTAGTGGAGGTGATGGAATTCCAGCTGAACTGTTTCCCATCCGAAAAGATGATCCTGTTAAAGTACTATATTCAATATGTCCACAAATTTGGAAAACTCACCAGTGGCCACAGAACTGGAAAAGGTCAGTTTTTATTCCAACCCCAAAGAAAGGCAATGCCAAAGAATGTTGAAACTACTGTATAACTGCACTCATTTCACGTTCTTCAGGGTAATGCCCCAAATCCTTCGAGCTAGCCTTGACATTACATGAACTGAGAACTGGGTTTAGAAAAACCAGAGGAACCAGAGATCAAATTGCCAATGTTCATTGGATCATAGAAAAAGCATAAGAATTGCAAAACACATCTGCTTTATTGAGTAAGCTAAAGCCTCTGATACTACACTTGATCTTAGCCAAAAGGCCGAGAAGCGATTCCAATCCCAGAGAAAGGCAATGCCAAAGAATGCTCAAACTACCACACAATTGCACTCATCTCACATGCTAGTAAAGTAATGCTCAAAATTCTCCAAGCCAGGCTTCAGCTATACATGAACTGTGAACTTCCAGATGTTCAAGCTGGTTTTAGAAAAGGCAGAGGAACCAGAGATCAAATTGCCAACATCCGCTGTATCATGGAAAAAGCAAAAGAATTCTTCCATCTAGTCAAGGCTATGGTTTTTCCAGTGGTCATGTATGGATGTAAGAGTTGGACTGTGAAGAAGGCTGAGCACCAAAGAATTGATGATTTTGAACTGTGGTGTTGGAGAAGACTCTTGAGAGCCCTATGGACTGCAAGGAAATCTAACCAATCCATTCTAAAGGAGATCAGTCCTGGGTGTTCTTTGGAAGGAATGATGCTAAAGCTTTAACTCCAGTACCTTGACCACCTCATGTGAAGAGAGTTGACTCTTTGGAAAAGACTCTGATGCTGGGAGGGACTGGGGGCAGGAGGAGAAGGGGACGACTGAGGATGAGATGGCTGGATTGCATCACTGACTCGATGGACGTGAGTTTTACTGAACTCTGGGTGTTGGTGATGGACAGGGAGGCCTGGCGTACTGCAGTTCTTGGGGTCACAAAGAGTCGGACATGACTGAGCAACTGAATTGAATTGAAAGCCTCTGATTATTTGGACCGTACCAAACTTTGGAAAATTCTTCAGCAGATGGGCATACCAGACACCATACCTATCTCTTGAGAAATCTAATTGCAGGAGAAGAAGCAACGATGAGAACCAAACATGGAAAAATGAATTAGTTCAAAATTGGGAAAGGAGTATGTCATGCTTATATATTGTCACCCTGCTTATTTAAATTATATGCAGAGTACATCATGCAAAATGCTGGGCTGGATGACTCACAAGCTGAAATCAAGGTTACTTTAAGAAATATCAACAATCAGCTATGCTGATAATATCTCTCTAATGGCAGAAAGCAAAGAGAAACTAAAGAGCCTCTTGATGGAGGTGAAAGAGCAGAGTGAAAAGCTGACTTAAAACTCAACATTAAAAAAGTTAAGATCATGACATCTGCTTCCATCACTGTATGGCAAATAGTTGGTAAAAATGTGAAAATGGTGACAGATTTTATTTTCTCGGGCTCCAAAATTACTGTGGATGGTGACTACATGAAATTAAAAGATGCTTGCTCCTTGGAAGAAAAGCTGTGACAAACCTAGATAGCATAACAAACAGCAGAGACATCACTTTGCCCACAAAGGCCCATATAGTCAAAGCTATGGTTTTTCCTGTAGTCTTATATGGCTGTTAGAGTTGGATCATAAAGGTGACTGAGTGCCAAAGAATTGATACTTTCAAAATGTGGTGCTGGAGAAGACACTTGACAGTCCCTTGGACAGCGAGGAGATCAAACCAGTCTATTTAAGGAAATTAATCCTGAATATTCCTGGAAGGACTGTGCTGAAGCTGAAGCTCCAGTTTTTTGGCCACCTTATGCGAAGAGCCAACTCATTGGAAAAATCCTGATCCTGGGAAAGATTGAGGGTAGAAGAAGAAGGGGGTTACAGAGGATTAGATGGTTGGGTGGCATCATTGACTCAGTGAGCATGAGTTTGAGCAAACTCTGGGAGATGGTGAAGGACAGGGAAGCCTGGCAAGCTGCAGTCCATGGGGTCGCAAAGAGTCAAACATGACTTAGCAACTGAACAACAACAAAACATCACATATATTGTGTATATGAGTTGCCCCTGTTTGCACATAGCATGCTGGTTGTTAACAATATGAGAGTTAAACAAACTTAGTTCTTGTTTACAAACTCATTTAAATGTTCTGGGTTTTGTTCTTTTTCTTTCATCCATCTTCTGGAGTTTTTGCATCTTTTTATTAGTGTAACTTTTTCACTTTTTATTTTAAAACATTAGCTATTTTTAAAAACTTTTTATCCTGTACTGGGATATAGCCAATGAACAAACTAAGTTGTGATAGTTTCAAGTGAATATATACACACTGCTATATTTAAAATGGATGAAGAACAGGGACCTACTATATAGCAAATGGAATTCAGCTTAATATTATGTGGCAGCCTGGATAGAAGGAGGGCTTTGAGGGAGAATGGATACATGTGTGTGTATGGCTG
>SJYC01125413.1:0-23959 GCA_006408675.1 Madoqua kirkii | reverse complement strand
AGGGAACAAGAGATTGATAATGGTCACAAGGTCAGAAGACAATCCATATCTTAAGAAAGAGGATCGAAACTAAGCAGTTTTGTCGTAAGGAGAATGTTTACTGAAGGAGATTCAAGCCTCTCTTATCTTATGACCTCAGTCCTGGGAGCAGCGTGCTGTTCCACTGGTTTCTGACAACAGAAACTGATAAGGAACAGAGGATTTATAAAAAACAGCATAGGAATCCTCCTGTTAAACATTCCCTGACAGGAATCTAGTAAACTCTGCTCTGGATAAGTGTCAGGGGACATTCAACTTTAAGGGATCCAATTTGTTGCATTTTCTTCCTTTGTGTAAGTTCAAGGACTTTCAATTTCATCACAGCAAATAGAGGCTTAGCTCCAAACGGTGGCTGAACATAATCCCTGGTTCCCCAATGAAGGCAGTTTCAATTTAGAAATTTGGAACCAGATTACAGAGGATCTTAAACGAGCCTCAAGATGGGGAAAAACTATTCCAAAATATTTCTGGCCCTTATGGGTTCTTATTAATAAAGCTGTGATTCTGCCATTTCAAGGTAACTCTAGCCCCTCCCCTCCCCAATATTCAACAACAGGTGGAACACTTGTTACATGAATATGAGTTAGATGATCGAACTTTACAAAAGGCTCAATTAGAACAGCATAAAAGATTTCAACCTTTTCCCACCAGCCCTGCCCCAAGTGCTCCTCTTCCTCTTCTTGGAATGGGCACAAAACAGAAAGTCCACTCTGTTAGGACTTAACATATGCCATAACAGGCTTTAAGGCCTGGGTAGGCCTGAATAAACAACCACAAGGAAAGCTGAGTCACTGTCCAGAAAGAACTGAGATCATCATTCCCCTGACTTTGGGACTCTGCTAGTCAGCATATTCCCCATAGCCCAGTTGAAGCCAATCTGGATAACACCGGAGATTCCTTAGCAGGCTCCACGTGAAAATTTAGCCAATTAGTAGATGCCAAGAAACCCTTGCAGCCAATCTGCCCCTGCCAACTCCTTGTCTTTGTTTTAATCCTCACCAAATGTACAAATACTGCTGTGATTCAGAGCTCGAGGCTCTTGCTCAACTCCACTGTGCTGGATGCGACTAGAGCCCTAGCTCGAGCTAGCAGTAAACCCCTTTTTGCTTTTACATTGCTGTGGACGTCTTGTTCTCTCATTGTGGGGACTCGGACTTCAGACATAACATTTGGGGGCTCGTCTGGGATCCCCTGACTGGGAAGAATAACACCTTCCAGGCATAAGGGTATTCTCACTAGGAGGAAGTACATCTGGACGCCGGCGTCAGGTCAGGGGTCAAAATAGTCACCCGGCCAGTATAAGACCGGGGCCCAGCACTTGCACTGAAAGGCAGCTGGTTCTGTAAGGGATCGGGAAGGAACGTCTCTCCCGACCCCGAATCTGGTGGGCAGTGAATGCCCTTCGGTAAGATAATATTGGGGAATAGGACGACAGCAACCTGGGATAAACCTAGTTCAGTGTTTTCGGCCAATATTTGTTTGTCTTCCATCCATCGCTTTTCTTTGTGTGCCAGCACCAGTCTTGCTTTTTGTGTGTTCATTGTGGGTTCTGCATTATGGGTCAAAGCTCTTCCACCCCTCTGTCCATAATGACTGATCATTTTTCTGATTTTAAGTCCAAGGATAAAAATATGTCGATGCTGATGAAGAAGAGCAAACTAATAACCCTATGTTCATCTGAATGGCTGGTGTTTGAGGTCAGCTGGCCACTAGAGGGAACTTTTGGTTTGCCTGCCATCCTGGCTGGTAAAGAGAAAATAATGGCTCTGGACCCACGGGGCCATCCGAACCAAGCTCCTTATATTCTTGTCTGGCAAAATCTAGTGGAAGATCCTCCAGCTTGGCTAAAACCTTTTATTCACAGTCCCCCCAGTGCTTCTGTTCCACAGGTCCTTGCCATGGAAGCACCCAAGGGAGAGGACCATGAAGCTCGGGAGAGTCAGAAGAAGCCAATATTCCAGGAATCCTCTCTATATCCTAGCCTGATTGACTTAGACACTGAAATCTCGCCTCCCCCATATACTCAGCCACCCTTGCCCCCACAGGTACCACAGGTGTCGTCCAGAGAACAAAGGAGGGACCTGGAACCCTCGGCTCCGCGGCAAGAAGGGGGGCCAGCCCAGGGAACTCACGGAGGGACCTGAGGGGGTGGAGACTCATCTGACTACGGGAGCCAGGAGGCGCCTTCATCTACCGTTCGGGTGTTTCCCGTTGGGGCCGGGCCAGAAAATTCCGAAGAGGAGCGGACATACCAGTACTGGCCCTTCTCCATGAGTAATTTGTCTTACTGGAAAACTCAAACCCCTTCTTTTTCCAAAAAACCCCAAGGCCTTATTGATCTCTTAGATTCTATCCTGTTTACTCACAATCCTACTTGGAATGATTTTCAGCAGCTGTTGCAGGTGCTTTTCACCACGGAGCAACGAGAGTGAATTCTATCAGAAGCATGAAAATATGTTCCAGGAGTGGATGGGAGACCTACCATGCAGCCCTACCTAGTCAAGGAGGGGTTTCCTTTAATGCGACTGAACTGGGACTTTGAACATGCCAAAGGTAGGGAGCGTCTCTGGGTGTATTGCCAGACTCTGATGGCTGGACTCTGAGCAGCCGCTAGGAGACCAACAAATTTGGATAAGGTAAATCTAGTAAGGCAGGAGCCAAACAAGAGCCCAGCAGCCTTTTTAGAAAGGTTAATGGATGCTTTCAGACAGTACACCCCCATGGACCCCCAGGCTGATGAGTCATGTGTAGCAGTTTTGCTAGCTTTTGTGAACCAGGCAGTTCAGGACATCAGGAGGAAATTACAGAAGATAGAGAGGCTGGGAGAACAGTCAATGCAGGACCTAGTGAGGGCAGCCAAGAGAGTGTTTAATAACAGAGAGACCCCTGAGGAGAGAGAGGAATGGATTAGACGGGAAGAAAGGGAATTTAGAGCTGAAGAAAACCATAAGAATCAAAAAGAGCTCAAATCTTCTCTGCGGGGATGAGACAGGGACCCGATTCCCAGAAAACTAAAGACACCCGGTCAAAAGGAGGGTAAAAACCAGTTAGGCCCTAAAGAGAGACCAACGTCCCTATTGCAAAGAGCAGGGACATAGGAAAAATGAGTGCCCCAAAAGAGACCTGAAGAAAAAGACTGTAAAAAAGGAAGAGTCTCCCTCGGGAACCCACGTTTTATATGCAGGAGAAGATAGTGATTAGGGGGGTCAGGGCCCTGCACCTCTCCCCAAGTCCTAGGTAACTATTAATGTGGAAGGGAAACCAGTTGGCTTCATGGTGGATACTGGAGCCCAATACTCGGTCGTCAATCAAAAATTCGGGCCAATGTCCAAAAAGACTAGCTTGGTCCAGTGAGCCACCGGGACAAAAAGATATTACTGGACTACTACAGGAAAAGTGGACTTGGGGGCCCAATGGGTGTCCCACTCATTTCTGGTGATACCAGAATGTCCGACCCCTTTATTAGGAAGAGACCTATTGTCCAAAGTCAATGTGCAAATCTACTTTGACTCTGGAGGGATATCAGTCACAGACGGGCTTGGACAACCAATTCATGTTTTATCCCTGGCACTGAGAGACTGTATTCACCAAACCCCCCAGCAGCTGTGGACCTTGCTATGCAACAATGGATCCAAAAATACCCTCTGGCCTGGGCCGAGACGGCAGGAATACGACTGGCTAAACAAAGACTTCCCATCATTGTTGAATTAAAAGCAAATGCTACCCCTGTGAGGGTAAAGCAGTACCCCGTGAGTCAGGAGGCCCAGCAAGGAGTCACGCTACACATACAGCGCCTCCTGAAGGCGGGAATTCTCACAAAGTGCCGGTCCCCATGGAATACTCCCCTGAAAAAGCCCGGGGGAACAGACTTTAGACCAGTCCAAGATCTTCGTGAAGTCAATGATCGGGTGAGTGACATTCATCCCACTGTCCCTAACCCATACACCCTCCTGAGCGGATGGCCACCAGACTACGTCTGGTATACAATCTTGGACTTAAAAGATGCCTTTTTCAGTTTGCGTCTGGCCCCCAGAGCCAAGAGATCTTCGCATTCGAATGGACTGAGGAGAACGGCCAAACTGTAGGGCAGCTGACCTGGACTCGCCTTCCACAGGGATTCAAAAACTCGCCGACATTGTTCAGTGAGGCTCTGGGCGAAAACCTCTGTGAGTACCGGACCAGCCACCCTGATGTTGTTCTATTGCAGGATATGGATGACCTCATGCTGGCCGCTAGTACTAAGGAGGTATGCCTAGAGGCCACAGGCGATATCCTCCAGACTTTGGGGACATTGGGGTACCAGGAAAGTGCAAAGAAGGCCCAAATTGCTAGACAGGAAGCCATTTATTTGGGATACAAAATAAATCAGGGGCAAAGATGGTTGACTCAGGCTATGAAAGAGACTATATTACAGATCCCCGAGCCAACGACTCCCCGGCAGGTGAGAGAGTTTTTAGGGACTGCTGGGTTCTGCAGGCCGTGGATCATGGGGTTTGCTGAAAAGGCTCGGCCTCTATATGAAGGAAGTAGAGAAAATAAGAACTGGACTTGGACTGAGCCAATGAGGCGGGCATTTCAGGAACTTCGACAGGCGTTGCTAGAAGCCCCAGCCCTTGCTCTCCCTGAGCCGACTAAACCATTTCAACTGTTTGTGGATGAAAGGCAGGGAGTGGGAAAGGGAGTCCTGACAGAGCAATGGGGACCTTGGAGGCGGCCTGTGGCATATCTCTCTAAACGGCTGGACCCGGTAGCTGCGGGATGCCTGCCCTGTCTCCGTATCATCGCGGCCACTGCTCTCCTTGTCTATGATGCTGACCAGTTGACTTATGGACAGCACTTCCTGGTCTACACTCCCCATGCCATAGAGGGGATCCTCAAACAGCCACCGGATAAATGCATTTCTACCGCTCGCTTAACGCATTACCAAGCCCTGCTGCTGGATGCTCCCCGGATACATTTTCAGACACCTTGTTTTCTAAATCTTGCTACTCTTTTGCCCATCCCAGAGGAGGACGGGCCCCTCCATGACTGTGTTGAAGTGTTGGCTGAGGTAACCGCCATACGAAAAGACTTCAGTGACATGCCATTAAAAGATAGTGAGCTGATATGGTTCACAGATGGGAGCAGTTATATAAAGAATGGACAGAGAAAAGCAGGGGCGGCCATAGTAGATGACGCTGGGAGGGTCATCTGGGCCGAGGCTTTGCCCCCTGGAACATCCGCCCAAAAAGCAGAATTGATAGCTATGAGACAAGCACTGGAGAGAGCAAAGGAAAAAAAAGTCACCATTTACACTGACAGCCAGTATGCCTTTGGCACTGTGCACATTCAAGGCCCTATATATAAAAAACGAGGGCTCTTGACGGCAGAGGGAAAAGAGATTCAAAACTTACCTGAGATTCGCAGACCCTTGGCAGCGGTCCACTTGCCCCGGGCGGTATCCATAGTACATGTCCCAGGACACCAGAAAGGAGAAGATGCCAGGGCCCAAGGCAACCGTGCTGCCGATGCAGCAGCTCTTGAGGTGGCTGCTAGAGACTACAAAGCTCATGTACTGACTGTAGGATTACCACCGCCGGGGATGGGAACTCTTCCCCCAAGGCCCATATACTCCCCCTCCGATTTAAGCTGGATGCAAGATAATACCAACCGTCCTGTGGGCAAAGACGGATGGTATCAGGACCAAGATGACAACCTTTTGCTTCCTGCCGACCTGGGCAAACATCTCTGTACCCATCTACATCAAACCACCCATTTGGGAGAGAAAAGACACATCATTGTAAAGTTAATTAAATATCTAAAATCTGTATTATGTGATATAACATCAAAACAAAATTATTAAAAGTAATGTATTCATATAAAATTTACTAAGATAATTCAATATAAATAAAATATAATTAGATATTTTATATTCATGTTTCCTATATTGAGTCATTAAAGCAAGCTTTTATTTTACAAATACAGCATATTATACTTAGAGCTAGGACAAGTTCAAATAACATGATCAACAGAGCAATTCTAGAGTTCCTGCCTGCAGACTGACAAAATATACAGCTTCTCTTTTTCTGCAGTCTTTCTTTTCTACTACCCTGCCCCTCTATTTGGATTTTATTTTCTTTTTTTACCATTATCGTCCCTGTAACACTTCGAATTTTGTCCCTGGAAGTTTTTTAAAGTATGGGGCAATATCCTTTCTGGTGGAATATGACAGTTTATTGGTAGGAAGCTATCAGGTCCAGACTTAGACTATCTGTCAGAACTTCTTGAAGGCCCCTTGCCCTGGCCTAGAAGAGCCTCAGTGTCTGATACTGAGTGTCCTCTCCTGCTCTTCTCAGAATGGCCCACGAGATCCTGTTAGTACCCAGTGGTGTTTTAACATTTCTCTGACTCTCAGGCCTGTTAAAAGTTCCTTGCCTTCTCCTTGCTTCCTTTTGCATAGTCACTGATACTCTGTCTTAATTCTTTTGATGGTCTGTCCCCTTCTGTTTGCATTTTGGTGTCTGTGGTGATTACCTTGTCACCTAAGTTTATTGTAGATGTTGACTGTGTAATTTTTTTCTATCATATTCACTCTTTTTATGCAATAAATACTAAAGAAGTGAAGAAATAACAACAATAAACTATATCACTTATGCCACCATCTCCCTACAATCCTTTCTTTTTTATTTTACTTATACAGGGATATTTCATTAATTTATGTTTCTGGGTAGTTATGAACTGTGAATTTAGTGTATCCACTAATTGACTTGATTGCATGTATTAAGTATCAGATTGAGTCTATTACACATCTTGGTTTTCAGAAGTATGATCTAGCAATGAGAATTTCCCTTCAAATTAAACATTTGCAAACAATATGCAATGCTATTTATTACTTTCATATGTTTAGAAACTGTTTAAAGAGAAAAACTAGAATATTTAGAATCAGAAACTCGTTAATCCCTTCACTTACAGGTATTGTTAGAAAGTGAAAGTGTTAGTCGCTCAGTTGTGTCCTACTCTTTGTGACCCTATGGACTATAGCCCACCGGGTTTTGCTGTCCATGGGATACTCTAGGCAGGAATACTGGAGTGGGTTGCCATTCCCTTCTCCAGGGAATCTTCCCAACCTAGGGATTGAACCCTGATCTGTATTGAATCTTCTTTACCATCTGAGCCACTGAGGAAGCTTAGGTACTGTTGCGTGGAAAGTGAATATATTTTGCATCCATTGGGCATTATGATTGTCTCCAGCAAAGTAAGAAAAATTGATCAGTCTTTCATGTACCATTCCTTCCTCTGAAACAGAAGTATCCAAAAGATCCAATGTGCCAGCCTTGGAAGTTTGATTTAGATTTGATATTAATATCAAGTAGTTCTAGTAGCATTCTGTATAGGTGATAGAATTCCATTAGAGATTTAAGGAAACAGGTCTTCCATGTATATTTTATTCAAGACACCTTCTTTATCTCTTCCATATTAGGGATTAACTCATACAACATATTGTTATATTCAGATGGAATAATTTCATACAGATCTTAAAATAAGTACCAGAAAATGAACCATCAAGGTAACTGAAATCTAAAAATTAGTAGGAAATGTGAAAGTTCACATTTAAAAACTGATGCCAGCATGGAGGCAGTAATTTAGACTGTGAAGGAACAGATGATCTTTAATAATGCAGAAAATGAAACCAAAGACAAAAAGCATTGGTATTCTAAACACTGTGAAGATGGGTTTTGTTGACATATTCTGCTGTACTGATTACCAGTGACATATTTGCATCATTAAAAATTGGCGGTGAGAATGATAAACATTACTTGAGGACCAGTGCTTTAAGAAATGATGAGCTATATTCCCTGTAAAATTATTTTTATTAACAAAACTTGATATTAAGAAATAGTGAAATTATTTCTTAAATAAAGCCTTGTCAGCGTGTTCAACAAAAGTTGACTGTTCTCAGTGGCACCAGACACTACTCTGAGTGTTAGAGGACCAACATTGAACAAAATCGACAAAGGTCTGTTGCATGGAACTTACATTCTGTTGGAAATTATACACCCCATGATAGAAAAGCTCAAAACATAAGAATTATGAGAATTTTGTTTGAAGCAGAGGGCCTAGAGTTTTATCTACTTCACTTCTCCTGTCTGCACTATTCAGTTTCGCTCTCCTTCTTGACTATAATTGGGAAATTCTTGCTTTGAGGCACAACTCAGTAAATTAAATGGATATAGTATGTAGCTGCATACAACACTCAGGATACTGAAGCAAAGTCTGTATCTATACAAACTGTGTCTATATTATAATAATTCTTGGAATTTTAACACCTTGGAAACTCACCGACTGAGGTAAACATGTCTTCCACTTGACCCACATATGAGATGTCAGGCATTCTCCCTTACAAATACAGGCAGCCCTCTGGTGGTGTTGCTGGGCATTGGCATTCTTGTCAGTTGCCCTCATGAGCTTGGATGCAATCATTAGTGCTGCTGCTGCTGCTGCTGCTGCTAAGTCGCTTTAGTAGTGTCCGACTCTGTGCAACCCCATGGACGGTAGCCCACCAGGCTCCCCCGTCCCTGGGATTCTCCAGGCAAGAAAACTGGAGTGGGTTGCCATCTCCTTCTCCAAAGCATGAAAGTGAAAAGTAAAAGTGAAGTCGCTCAGTCGTGTCCAACTCTTAGTGATCCCGTTGACTGCAGCCTACCAGGCTCCTCCGTCCATGGGATTTTCCTGGAAAGAGTACTGGAGTGGGGTGCCATTGCCTTCTGCGATCTTAGTGCTACTTCCTCATAAACCTGCTCTCTGGTTTATCTGCTGTGTCTTGCATGCTGGGAGTGCTGCCTTTCCATCTCTCAGCAAAACCCAAGGGCTGCCTCATCCTTTCCCTCAGGCAGAAGATAGAGATTTTTAATCTCCTTGAGACCATGTCACTTGAGACTGTTCACTTACTCACTCATTCATTTGTTCATTTATTATTTTTTGTTTACTCAGGTATTTTGATATGTTTATATGTATAAATAAAACAAATTAATACACATACTAATAAAGGAACATAACAAACAGAAATAAGCATGCTGAGCATTCTGAAATATATTACTTACAAAAACAGTCTCTTCCTTGCTCCCAGAAGATTAGAGTTTATTGGGGATGGGAGATACTAATAAAAAATTACATAATAAATGCAAAACACAATGAAGGAAAGACACGTGCTAGTAGACCATTTAAAGTGGATATATGATGTAGTTGTGATAGGTTCAGAGGGAGCATTTCTTTAAAAGTAGCTAATTGGGGGGAGGGGGGGAGACAGTGAGAGAAGTATTTTCTATAAAATACTGAGGTGGAAAAGGACCTACATAAGAATTCAGAGTCCTGTCAAAATACCGATGGTAGGGACCTGAAGTCTCACCTGCTCCTTAGAACCACTAGGAAATAATTCTCCTCGCACCCCTGGAATCTGGTGCCACTGACTCAGGGCATTCTTGTTTGGATCCATGTGTAAGAACAGCTGAATCCTAGTGCTCAGATATCACAGTCACCACAAACGGAACTTTTCCTAAAATATGTTCAAAGGCCCTCTAATAAGAGAAAACTGAGACCTCATCAAGCTGACAGAACACAGTAGAGCCATTTTGTAACTGTGGTATTGTTAATAAATGACTTTTAAGTAGAATAACAGAATTTATTTATCTTATGGGATTGTGGGTGAGACACCTAGAAACCTTCCCTATGTCTCATCATTAGAAAGTGAAAGTCTCTCAGTCGTATCCGACTCTTTGCAACCCTATGGACTATACAGCCCATGGAATTCTCCAGGCCAGAATACTTGAGTGGGTAGCCTTTCCCTTCTCCAGGGGATCTTCCCAACCCAGGATCAAACCCAGGTCTCATACATTGCAAGCGGATTCTTTACCAGCTGAGCCACAAGGGAAGCCCATCATTAGAGAGTAGCTATACATAATAGAATATTCTAATAATGGTGCATAAATATATTCTAATAGTAAAACATTCTAATGATTTTGCATATTCTAATAATTCACTCAGGTAAAGTTGCAAAAGAAATGTTCTTTCTGTTATCACTTCAGTACTCCTTCTGTTTTAGAAGATATTACAGTGAGCCTATGTGTAGATTCCTAAAGGTGTGTTAGTCACTCAGTCATGTCCAACTCTTTGCAACCCCATGGACTGTAGCCCACCAGGCTCCTCTGTCCATGGGATTCTCTGGGCAAGAATACTGGAGTGGGTTGCCATGCCCTTCTCCAGCTTATGTGTAGGTTCTTAACATCTCCATTTATATTCCACATTAGGATAGCTCTGGAATAATCTAATCTTGGGGCTTCCCCAGTGGCTCCACAGTAAAGAATTTGCCTGCAGTGTAGGAGGTGCAGGAGGCATGGGTTCAATTCATGGGCCAGGAAGATACCCTGGAGCAAGGCATGATAACCCACTCCAGTATTCTTGCTTGGAGAATCCCAGGGACAGAGGAACTCGTCAGGCTACAGTCCATAGGCTCACAAAGAGTTTGACATGACTGAAGTGATTGAGCACAAGCACAACACAATCTAATCTTATTACTGATGTTACCTTATATTATTAGCTTCACCTGTTCTAGAACTTCCTATAAATGAAATCATATAATACATATATATGTATGCCTATTGTCATCTGGCATGTCTTCTAGATTCTTCTTTCCCTGGCCATGGACCTATTCTTTTTCTACTGTATAAGCATTCTGGATTGGTGGTTTGGTTTTATCCTCAGCCAGAGTTAGCATAAGACTCTTCAAAAAGACGCTGCACCCTGCTTCTTCGCTTTTTCTCTCATCCCTCAGGATTTGCCATTGCGCTTTTCATCTGCCCTGGACCACTGCCCTCATGGCTCTTCTTTAGCTCCCAACATTACCACTGGGCTGTTATCAAGTTGCACCCAAGTCACCTTCATAGGTGTATATGCATTTCAAAAGGAAACCCTCTTAGTTTCCAGAACACTAAGAAGAAATACAAGATCTTTGAGGCATACTAAGGGAAAGCCTTCAAATATTTGACCCTTCCAGTTGAAGTCATCTGTATTCCTTGGAGTATGAAGTGGAATGGCAAGTGTGTAGAGATGATTTTTAAATTATGTCTTGCAGATGAGAGCTCGTTCCTTTAGGTAGGACTGTATTTATCACTTTTCTAGCACTGTTACACCAAACAGCAGAGTTTAGGTAAGGCGATTAGCTTTCTCTTTTCCTCTCCCTTAATTTTTGACTCATTTTATACATGTTTCCTTGCTACTTCCTGGGCTGGAAGTAAGATAAGAAGCTTAGATAAACTTCTTATCTTGGAACAAAGTTCTGTTTTTCATCTTGCAGTGAGCTACTTCAAATTCTTTTGACAGGCAAGGGTTGGCAGAATATTCAGCCTTGGGAAAATAAGTGTTCACACACATGTACAGCTCCAGTGGCATTTCTGGTATTTTAGAGTTTATAGAGTAAATATTTTCTGTTTCTCTGTACCTCTAAAATACAGAAAAACAGCTGAAATTTGATTTTTTCTCTTCGGAACCAAAATGTTTTGTGATGAAAATCTCAAAGATGCTATTCTTTACTTATAAGGGCTAAGGAAAGGTAGTAATGGAAAAAAGATTTATTTGTTTCCTGTTGCAGTTGTGTCACTTCCATACCACTGAGATCAGCAGTTCAGTTCAGTTCATTCGCTCAGTCGTGTCCAGCTCTTTGCAAGCCCATGTGCTGCAGCATGCCAGAACTCCCTGGCCAACACCAACTCCTAGAGCTTACCCAAACTCATTGTCCATTGAGGTGGTGGAGTGGAGATCAGCAAAGCAAACATAAAAAAGAAAATTAATATAAGACATTGGTGTGTTTTCATTTTGTTTTTAATGCTTCTTTTTGGAATGGCCAGTGAATGCTGGGTTCAATGATAAGAATCTTTACACCCAATTCAGTCTCCTGAACAGTTGACTCAGGACTGAGAACATGGATGTTTCCTATAGTGAACAACGTCTTTATAATCCCCCCTGAGTCCGGGTTCAAATAAGCTGTCATGCCAAGAAGGAAGGTACCAAAGTTTGTGAGTTGGGAGTTCAGTGAAACTTAGGTGACACGGTACCAAGTTAGAGAGAAATAAATTGGATTTTTTTCCCCTAAATCAAGGAACAATTACTGTTTGAAATGGTGATCAGAGTCAGTCCTTGACCTTTCAGAAAGCTGTCTGTCTCCCATGCCGTCTTACACTGAGTCCAGTGTCTCTGTTAGATGTTACCTGAGCCCATTTGACATGAAACGTTGGATTAAAATTGCCTGGATTGTGTTTCTCCTGTAACCTCTGAGCTTCTTGAGGTCAGCAAACATCTTTATCCTCATTACAGAGCCTAATCTAAAATAG
Organism: Madoqua kirkii; assembly: GCA_006408675.1. Lineage (NCBI taxonomy): Eukaryota > Metazoa > Chordata > Mammalia > Artiodactyla > Bovidae > Madoqua > Madoqua kirkii. The sequence continues at coordinate 11,558 of SJYC01125413.1, read as the reverse complement.
CTTCTCAGTATATATTGTTAGCTATATGTATATTATGTAAACTAGTTAGACCTAATTATTGATATGAGCAAAGTGACTTAGACCATTGCCATGTAATCTCTTCTTGCATGAAATAGAAAACTGCATTACTCGTAGCATGATGCTTCCTAACTATGTGATATGCATTGTTGTTCATTCGCTAAGTCATGTCTGACTCTGCCACCCCAAGGACTGCAGCACACTAGGCTTCCCTGTCCTCCACTATCTTTCGAAGTTTGCTCAAGTTCATATCCATTGAGTCAACCATCTCATCCTCTTCTCCTTTTGCCTTCAATCTTTCCCAGCATAAGCATCTTTTCCAATGAGTCAGCTCCTTGCATCAGGTGACCAGAGTATTGGAGCTTCAGTTTTAGGATCAGTCATTTCAATGATTGCATATTATAGGCTTAATAGTGATATGTAAGAAATATACAGTCCTGCAACAGAACGATTCCAAAGAATAAACAGCATTTTGAAAAGGCTGCAGAGTGTGCTCTGATCAGAGAGGCAGGGATCCATGACAGGAGGCATTCATTTCCAGGTATGGTGAACTCTGGTGAGAGATGGACTTTGATCAGCACAGGGGCTGTGAAGCAAGTTACAGTCACACCAGCCAGACCCCGTACCAACCAGACCTCGAACCAACCAGACCCCATACCAACCGGACTCGAAGCACAGTAAGAAGACGATAGGATGCAGCAGAGAGAATCCAGACAAGACTAGGATTACTCTCTCAGCAGGAAAGTGTTGAGGGCTGCCTTCAGTTACTAGGTGAGGTGAACTGGAGCCTGGTACATTCCACACTGAATGGATTCTTGCTCATGCAAGCATGCAAGTGTAAGTGGCCACACGTGTACTTCTCTTTGTCAGGGGATTTACTCACTCTAAACAAATTCTTGTGTTGCCTTTATGAAGTCCCAAGGTAAAAAGCCTCTGTACATATTATATATAGAACCTGACTCAGAGGATGGTTAAAGTCTAGAATTTTGTGCTCAAAATGAGTATGACTTCTGAAGCAGCCCACTTGAAAAGTCTTCTTCCTTTGTTCTGAAGGTTTGGTTGTAATTTCACATGATTGGGTACCTTGATAGCCTACTTTTCCCCCAATTTCAGAACAGGTTTAGGTTTACTGCCTGCTTTACCCAGGCCCATGAAAGCTGACTCAGTTACAGAGATAAGAAATAAGCCAAAGGAGGTGATTTTGTTGAGGTAATTTAAAGTATTCTAATGATGGGTCTTCCCTACTGGCTCAGACTGTAAAGAATCTGCCTGCAATGTAACATATGTGGGTTTGATCCCTGAGTTTGGAAGATCCCCCGGAGAAGGAACTGGCTATCCATTCCAGTATTCTTGCCTGGAGAATGCCATGGACAGAGGAGCCTGAGGGGCTACAGTCCATAGGGTTGTAAAGAGTCTAACAACAAAAAATATGAGATAAAATTGCCAAAACTAATGCAACTGTTTGACACATTAGAGTACAAAAACTGTTTAGATTTTAAATTATATGTATTTGTCTATTAAAATAAAATATTTGCATATAATTTTTCTTTTTGTATTTTAAAATCTATGTATCTTGAATTAAGGTTCAAATACTGCAACTTCTGTAATGAAAAAGAAAAGCCCTCTTTTTTCCCTACCTTGTCACCACCTGCTCAAATTCTTTTAATTTATTCTGTTATTTATGTTCATATTTCTAAATTATATACATTTCTTTGTTTATGTATTTTTTTATATTATGGAAGGTTAGATTTTAGCAGTCTTATATTACTCACACCTTTTTCCCTTCCTCTACTTTTTCAAAAAAAAATAGACCTTTATTTGGCTGAATCAGTACTCAGTGTTTCCCTAACATCATATATTTAAGTGTGGTTTATTGCTTAGCCAGACTTGTTCTTCATTTATGAAGATTATACTTCATTTCCTGTAAAACGTGTTTGTTCTAACTGCAGGTAGTTTCCTTCCTCTTTTGGCTTGTTTTCTCTGCTCTTCTCACTTTTTAATTCAGCATTCCAGAAGTTTCTGGGAGAATGGTCGATCTTTCTGCTTATTACTTTAGATGTGGGCAAACTAATTCAGCATGTCCTGGGTTCCTTTTTGCTCTGGGATTCTCAGTCTTGTCCACACCAGGATGCCTGCTCTCTGGCCCACATTATCAGCCTTTGCTGTCTCCTGCTCACTCTTCTGGCCACTCTCCAATCATTTGAATACCTACACTGACAAGATAGTTTCAGTTAACTTAGTGGGCAGTATTTCTAGGAAGGGCCCCCATGATTTCATATCCCATAATTCCTAGAACTGGGATTTGCGATACCATCTCATGATGGTCTCACATTGCAGATTTTCTTTATTTATTTTTTACCACCTGAGCCACCAGGGAAGGCCCAATTATACTGTAGTGGGCAGCCATTCTGAACCAGGGATCAGACTCACATCTCCCACATTGCAGACAGATTCTTTACTTTACCTTCTGAGCCACCAGGGAAGCCCATCTCATGATTATGTTACCTTAAATGACAGAATTGACCTTTTAGAAGAAGGTGAGATTGTCATGTGAACCTTTAAAAGGAGAAAACTTTCTTCAGTGGGTATCAGAAGGGAAAGGCCAGAGAAAATCAGATTCTAAGCATAAGAAGGATTTGATGCCCCTTTGCTGGCTTAAAGATGAGAGGTGTCAAGTGATGAGGAAGCCGGGTGTTGTCCAGGAGCCCAAAGAGGCTCCCAGATGATTGCCAGCCAGAAAATGGGAGCCTCAGACTCACAGCTGCAAGGAAGTAAATTCTCCCAATAACCCAGGGGAATAGATGTTTGTTTTTTTTCCAGAGCCTCCAACGGAGAGCCATACAGATCAACTCCTTGATTTAGACCTTCTGAGATCCTGAGCAGAATATTCAGTTGAGCCCACCTGACCCTGACTTACAAAACAGTGAGAAAACAGCTTTTGGTGATTAGATCTGTTTCAATAGCAAAATAATATTGTTAGTTTTAAGTGTATGGACTTTCACTGGATAGATAACCAGAAAATAATAATAGCCTAACTATTCAGAATTAGAAAGGAGCAAAGGAGTAACATGGGCTTCCCTATAGCCCAGATGGTAAAGAATCTGCCTGCCATGCAGAAGACCTGGGTTCGATCCCTAGGTTGGGAAGATCCCCTGGAGAAGGGAATGGCAACCCACGCCAGTATTCTTGCTGGAGAATCCCATGGACAGAGGAGCCTAGTGGGCTACAGTCCATGGAGTTGCAAAGAGTCAGGCACAGCTGAGCAACTAAAACTGCTACTACTAAGAGGACTAACATATACAACAACAGGCCCGTGTCTCGGAAGCTTTTTGTTGACCCAGAGATGCCAGAATTAAGAGAGATCATATTCTATGATCCCATTTAGGAAAGTCCAAGAACAGGCAAAAATAATTTATGGTGATCGAAATCAGAAAATAGCTGCTCATGAAGGCCAAATGGGAGAGTCAGGGTTAGCTGAAAAGGGTCGTGAGTGATCTTTCTGGGGTGATGGACATATTTGATGTCTAGTTTGCTGGTCATTTCAGGGGTATATGCAACTGTCACAACTCATAGAACTGAATACTTAAGATTTGTGTGCATTTTCTGTATCTATATTATACTACAATACAAATAAAGTGAAAATTAAATAAATTCCAGTGTAATCTTCCAAAGCTGAGTGATTACTGGCACCTCTGAACAGCTCTGAATTACCGACATGTAAAAAATTCTTCAGTCAGTGAAACCAGAGCTGCTTCATGACATTTCATCTACTGTTTTGAACTTCTTAAATTTTGTCCAGCCACTCATTTTGTAACTATTTTTGCTCGCTTCCTAACCTCAAAAATGTTATGAACTCTTTGATGGTAAGGATATCACAGTTCCTAGCAAAATACGTCATCCAGGAAACACATTTGATAAATCATTTGTGATTTGATTAATTTATACAGGGAAAATGAGGGAAAATACATGATGGCAAAAGGAAAGAAAAGAATAACAAATAATACATACTCTAGGTCTAACTGGATTTCTGATAACAGTTTTAACCTTATCTGCTCTTCAAATCTCCTTTTTATTTTCAGTTGATAGAGCTCCCATATTTAAATACCATGTTCATAACAGGGTATTGTTTGCATGTTTAATCATCAGGTAAACTCCTGAATCTTATCTCTTAAAGCAGTTAGGCTCTATTTCTTATCTTCACAAAATGGCTCCCTTTTGGAAAAATCAGTGTGGTCTTTTCTTCCTTCCCCAAGCAACAACCCTTCTTTTATAAGTGGTCTCTTCTCCTACAGTTGCTCTGAAAAAATGTCTGTGATTTTAATTCCTTTTTGAAGCACCGTCTTTCTTTAAGCAGATAGTAAAGCTTCTGTAATATTATTGACTTTTGTTAATAGCAGTGTGCTATCAGGGTTTAAATATATGTACCATTTTGTTTAGAAGTGAAGTGAAGTGAAGTCGCTCAGTCTGTCCGACTCTCAGCGACCCCACGGATTGCAGCCTTCCAGGCTCCTCCGTCCATGGGATTTTCCAGGCAAGAGTGCTGGAGTGGATTGCCATTTCCTTCTCCAGGGGATCTTCCCAACCCAGGAATCGAATCCGGGTCTCCCGCACTGCAGGCAGACGCTTTACCGTCAGAGCCACCAGGGAAGCCCAAGACTTCTAAGAAAAATCTTTTTAATAGGTTTAATTATAGGAGGAGTCTGTGAAATGTATTTATAATTATACTATATTATAATTTATATTTATTTTAGTATATTTACAGTTATACTATATTAAAAGTACAAGGTAATAAAAATAGGGTTTAGCCATAGAGCAGTCAGTATAAAGGCCTAGAATTATAAGAAAATATTGGGAATGACTTATTAAACATTGATACTCTGCTCCATATTCCAGTCCACTAATCTATTCACTCTATTTTTAATTAAAACTCACTGCCTGCTGTAATCTTAAACTAATCCTTAAAGATTGGAGACAAGCAAAAACAGAAAGTAAAGTGGTTCTTGTTGACAGATGATAGAGAACAGTATCTGGACTTTTCAGTTTATCGCCTGATAATTTCAGAAGTCTGAATTATCCTTAGATGGCTCTCTGATATTCTGTTTCATCCTCGAATAACGAGCTGTGACTCCTATAGTGGTGCCTGTAATTCAGCTTTGGCTTTAGAACTTTCCCTCTCTTGGATGTAATGGAGTATACAGTTGAAGGCTGAATAACAGAAATATTGATCATGCTAATGACTTACAAGCTAAGCTGGTTGATGCTTTGAGACTTCAGAAGTCTCGCACTCCACACACCTGCGAGATCATCACTCTTGCAAGTGAACCACAGTTGTGCTGCTGCAGTATCTTCTTTCCTGGGGCAGAGTCTAGATAACAGTGCTCTGCATGTGTGATCTATAGTTTGCTTATCTTTCATCCTCATCAGTTACCTAAAGGTATCTGTGCTCAGGCCCTATAGTACGGAGATTAGATATAATATAAAATTACTATTTAGAAAATCATAGCTTATGTGACACGTTTCTTAAACATGATGACCTATGGTTTTCCCATAGAATGAGTTTAAGGATTAAATAAAACTTATGTATACGTTTGTGTAATTTTTATCAAGGTTCAGTTTACTCACACAGTATTCATTCTGATGGATTTTGACAGTGTGTATACATGAGATTGCCAGAAAAGCTGAATTCCATGATACTTACAAATAGCTGTGAAAAGAAGAGAAGCAAAAAGCAAAGGAGAAAAGGAAAGATATAAGCATCTGAATGCAGAGTTCCAAAGAATAGCAAGAAGAGATAAGAAAGCTTTCTTCAGCGATCAATGCAAAGAAAGATACGAAAACAATAGAATGGGAAAGACTAGAGATCTTTTCAAGAAAATTAGAGATACCAAGGGAACATTTCATGCAAAGATGGGCTTGATGGACAGAAATGGTCTGGACCTAACAGAAGCAGAAGATAATAACAAGAGGTGGCGAGAATACACAAAAGAACTGTACAAAAAAGACCTTCACGACCCAGATAATCACGATGGTGTGATCACTCATCTAGAGCCAGACATCCTGGAATGTGAAGCCAAGAGGGCCTTAGAAAGCATCACTACAAACAAAGCTAGTGAAGGCGATGGAGTTCCAACTGAGCTATTTCAAATCCTGAAAGATGATGCTGTGAAAGTGCTGCACTCAATATGCCAGCACATTTGGAAAACTCAGCAGTGGCCACAGGACCGGAAAAGGTCAGTTTTCATTCCAATCCCAAAGAAAGGCAATGCCAAAGAATGCTCAAACTACCACACAATTGCACTCATCTCACATGCTAGTAAAGTAATGCTCAAAATTCTCCAAGCCAGGCTTCAGCAATACATGAACCATGAACTTCCGTATGTTCAAGCTGGTTTTAGAAAAGGCAGAGGAACCACAGACCAAATTGCCAACATCCGCTGGATCATGGAAAAAGCAAGAGAGTTCCAGAAAAACATCTATTTCTGCTTTACTTACTGTGCCAAAGCCTTTGACTGTGTGGATCACAAGAAACTGTGGAAAATTCTGAAAGAGGTGGGAATACCAGAGCACCTGACCTGCCCCTTGAGAAATCTGTATGCAGGTCAGAAAGCAACAGTTAGAACTGGACATGGGCCAACAGACTGGTTCCAAATAGGAAAAGGAGTATGTCAAGGCTGTATATTGTCACTCTGCTTATTTAACTTAAGACCTTTTATAGCTAACACCCCCAAAAGATGTCTTTTTCAATATGGGGGACTGGATGCAAAAGGAAAAAGTCAGATTTGCCTGTTACTCCAGGCACTTTACTTCCCTCAAAATACAGATGTTCTGTTGCTAAGAAAAAAAGAAGGGTGGATATTGTATGGGCAACTGGTGGTCTCTGCCATAGTGGGACCTCACTGCACGAAAGCAACCTCAAGGGCTTAAAATAATTTTGTGTGTTTCTGTGTTAGCAGTTGATCACTGTCTCCCAAATCGACAGCTTCCGGTAGTCTAAACAGTTAAGTTTTTAGCATTTATAAGTTTTGGCTTGTAAGAAGTTTGTTCAAAATAGAAAAGGCAATTACAGAAAGAGATGAGAACATAGGCTGTTTTTAAGCTCAATGAATTGTCAGTATAGGTGTAGGCAGGAGTCGGAGTTTTTACCTAAGATCCACTCTGGGGGTCGCATAACGAACGGTGCCCCTTGATGGTGAGGAGGCTTTGTCATTTGGTCTGACTCCTGCCTATCATATGTCTATACTATAGTCAGGCTGACGGTGGCATAGAAACTCTCCAAATATCATAGGAGATACAAAGAAGTAAGCTAATTCGCCTGATTCTGTAGATAAGAAAGACTGTCGGGCAAGAGTTCACGTAAAGAGGAACCACGGCAGCGAGTTGCGGGGACCTGCCTAACCTCAAGTCTGGGTCAGCGTTGAGAGCAGGTCCGTGAGCCCCATTTAGTAAGAACCGTGTCCGGAAATAGGTTTCAGCTCTAGGCTCAGAGCTGGAGTAACCGATTTATATAACTGAAAAAATCACCTAGGGACTTCCCTGGTGGTCCAGGGGTTCAGGACCCGCCTGCCAGTGCAGAGGATGGGGGTTCTGTTAGGTAAAGACGACCAGGACCCCAATAGAGTATTTAACAGGCTTTACTGAGAAAGCGCCCCCCCAGGCGGGGTTCCCAGACCCAAAGGAGGCAGGTTCAGGAAGTCCCGCGCGCCAGACCATGCTAGAAGTTTGTTTATATATGCACACTGCGGGGATGGCCGGGTTAGCGGAAGGGCTTTGGATAGGTTGCCCGTTCGTGGCGGCACAGGCTGATGGGTCTTTCTATGCGGCTGGGGCAGGGCGGCTTTAGCAGCGAAGATCTATGCTGTCATTGGTCCCCGGGTTTCGGGAGCCTCCCTCCGTTAGGGACTCCCCTGGTCGGCGGGAGAGAGGGGTGGCTCGTCATGGCAACTGGCGAAGTGTGCTGTCATTGGGGACCTTCTCGCCTGCAGGAGAGAGAGGAGAGGCGGCCCATCATGGCCCGTGGGGTCCGACCTTACAGGTTCGAGCCCTGGTCCATGAGGATCCCGTGTGCCACGATTGCTGAGCGCCCAAGCCCTAGAGCTGCCAGAGGAACCCTGAACACAGCCGCCAGGAGCAGCCCCTGCTTGATGCCATGCACATGCAGCCACGAAGACCCCGCACAGCCCCCCAGACAGAAATAAATAAATAAAAATATTCACCATAGCTTAGGCTGTGTGTGCAGCGGGGAAGTACACGTACCATGAAATTCACCGCCTTCACCATTTCCAGCTGTGCGGCTCAGTGGCACCGAGCCCATTCACAGGGTATCACACCACCACCCTCCCTCTGCAGAACTTTGTCATCTTCTCCGACTGAACCCCTGTGTCTGGTAAACAATACCTGCGCCTTCCCTCCCCGTCCCCAGCCCGAGGCAACCTGCCTTGTCCTTTGTCTCTGTGATCTTGACGCCTTCAGTGACCTCAGATAACTGGGTTCATACAGCGTGTGTCCGTTTGTGAGTGGCTTCCTGCACCAGGAATAATGTTTTCAGGGTTCATTCACGGTAACAGCACGCATCAAAACCTCCTTCCCTTATAGAGGCTGAGCAATATTCCACTGCCCACACCACATTTGGTTTATTGGTTCATTTGTCGATGGACACTGGGCTGCTCCACCTTTCGCTGTTACAAATAGTGATGCCGGGAACATGAGTGTGCAGATGTTTCTTTGAGGCTCTGCTGTTGATTCTCTTGGGTATATATCCCAGAGCAGAATTGCTGGATCTGTTTTTAATTTTTGAAGCACAGCCATACTTTTCCATGGTGGCTCCACTATTCTGTATTCCTGCCACGACCCACAAAGGTAACAGTTTCTCCACATCCTCAGCAACACTTGTCTTGTCTACTTTTGATGGTAGCTATCCTAACAGGAGTGAGGTGTGAGTCGTGTTAACTTCCTTTTGAATCACTGCTTCTCTGCTTAATCCTCTGGCAAGTTACTGACTCTGAGGCTTCAATTTCATTAGTTTTTAATTTTTGAAGCACAGCCATACTTTTCCATGGTGGCTCCACTATTCTGTATTCCTGCCACGACCCACAAAGGTAACAGTTTCTCCACATCCTCAGCAACACTTGTCTTGTCTACTTTTGATGGTAGCTATCCTAACAGGAGTGAGGTGTGAGTCGTGTTAACTTCCTTTTGAATCACTGCTTCTCTGCTTAATCCTCTGGCAAGTTACTGACTCTGAGAGCTTCAATTTCATTTTCCACTCAGCATAATTGCCAGAGCAGAGGGGTTGTATAGATGTTGATGAGATAAAGCCATTCGGATACTCATTTTATGGCCCTGGAAAAGCTAAAAGTGTCAACAAAGTGTATCTTTGTTAATAGTACCATTGTTCTAGCTGCAGATTGCCTCCTACATCCTAACCCCAAACACAGTGTTTCCAAAACGTCACAGTGGAAAGGGCGTTGGTCTTGGAGCTGGAAGCCGTGGAAGAGAATTCCAACTTTCCCACGTTCTAGTTGGGCAAATATCTGGCTCTTATGTAACTATGGGCACCTCATTGGACTAGACATTTACACTCAGCGCCCCCTAACTCCCCACAACAGCCTGAAGTTCTTCCCGGCTTTACTGAGATGGTATTGACCTGTAACACATGCAGGTTTAAGGCTATAGTGTGGTGGTGACTGCTGGGTACTGCAACATGCTTGCCAGGATAAGATAGGCTAACACCTCCATCCCCTCAGATTGCTGTTTTTCTGTTACAACATTTAAGATCCACTCTCTTGACAATTTTGGAATAAAGCATACAGTCACTTATAGTCACCGTGATGGACGTCAGGTCCCTGGAATATATGCATCTTATGTTTGGAGTTTGGGAGTTTGCACCTTTGAGCACCATTTCCCCATCATGCCCCGACCCCTCCTGCCCATCCCCACTGGTCCCTGGCAGTCACCCTTCTACGCTGTTTTTCTGAGTTTGACTTGTCAAAGTCTGCATATAAGTGAAAACATAACGTACTTAATACTTCGGCCTGTTTCCCTTCGCATAACACCCTCAAGGCCTGTCCACGCTGTGGCAAATGGCAGCCCTTCCTTCTTTCTCATGCTGCCTGAGATCTCCTTGTCTGTATCTGCACATGTGGCCCTTGAGGCTCGTGTCCACTCCTCCCGGATGGACGCTTAGGCCATGTCCCCGTCTTGACTGTGTCGAGTAATCCTGCACCGAGCCTGGGAGGCAGCTGTCTCTTCACGACACCGGCTTCATCTCCTTCGAATAAATGCTGGGAAGTGGGATTCCCACTGCTCCCTTCCACTGCCACCTCTGACCTCCTGTGCTCCCTTGGGAAGTTCAGGCTGCCCTCAGCTCTCGTGGGGATGCTGCTCGCCGAGTCTGGAGAACTCGGGGCCTCGTCCTCTCGGAGCCTCCTCAGCATCTCACCGTATTTTCCGCTCTGTTTGTGGTCTTGGCCCTGGCTCCCTGGGACACCGCTTCCCTCTGGTTTCGCGTGTCCTTCAGAGAGTCCTCTTTGAGCACCCTCTTTCTCCTCTTCTGCTGGTCCTCCTCTCTCCAGGGGGGTGGGCAAGGGGCACCCCTATCACCCATTTTTGGATGGCCCTTGGGTCTGTATGTCTGGACCTCGCCTTCTGAACTCCAGGCCCCTCTTTCTAGCTCCCTCCTGTGGTCCTCCCGGTCAGCGTGTTCCTGGGCGAGCTCCTTATACCCCCCTCCACTGGCCCGGCCCCGGTGAGAACCTGGAGAATTGTCTTGCAGGGATGTGGCCGCTCCCCCCGCCCCGTGGCCCCAGGGTCTCACCGGGATCACTGCTGTGTCTGGACCCCTCCCTGTATTCCTCCTCCTCCCCCGGAGTGCCCCTCAGGCCATCAGCCAGTCCCTCCAGCCACCTTTTTCCGAGGCCAGGGATCCGGCTGTCACTGGGGGCTCCCTGCTGTCCCTCTTCCTGGTGACCCACTGAGCCTGGCTCCCACGTCCTCACCTCTACATCCTCACCACCGCTTCCTTTCTCGGCCTGCGGTCGCCTCTACTTGTCACTGTTGTCTTAGCCCAGTTCCATTGCTTTGTCCCCGTCCTGGCTTCCCTGGTGGCTCAGCGGTAAAGAATGCCTGCCGATGCAAGAGCCCCGGGTTTGATCCCTGGGTTGGGAAGATCCCCTGGAGGAGGAAATGGCAACCCGCTGCAGTATTCTTGCCTGGGAAGTCCCATGGATGGAGGAGCCTGGTGGGCTACAGTCCATGGGGTCGCAGCGTCGGATGTGACTGAGCAATTAACACTTCACTTCACCCACCCACGCCCCCCTCCCAGACATCCTCCGCTCTGCCACCACGTCCCCACCTGTGCCCCCAGCTCAGAGATCAGGACCAGCTCCTATGAATGGCACCCACAAGCCTCTGCCATCTTTTCCCACCATCCTCACCCCCTGCCCACCAACCCGTTCCCTTCTGAGCTTCAGCAAAGCACTCAGGGTTGCTTTTCGCCCCGGTGTGTGTTTAGATGCGTCTTCTCTGCAGGGAGTTCTCTCCCT
>SJYC01125411.1:0-34726 GCA_006408675.1 Madoqua kirkii | reverse complement strand
AGCCTCTTCCGAGACTCCATGTGCAGAGCTGGCAGTGGGGTCCAGCTGTAGCCTGGGCTGTGATGCCTTCTTGCTGGCCTTGGGGGTCTCAGAGCATGGAGGTGTGGGGACTGCAGACTCTAGGTTGACAGGAGACAGGCTACCCCCCTATAGGAGCCTCTGGTGGACATTTGGTTGTGGCTTCTACATGGAAGACTTAAAACACATTTAAAAAAAAAATTGCAGTATAGTTGATTTAAATGTTAGCTTCGTTTCTGCTGTAGAGCAAAGTGATTCGGTTATCCCCACGTATGTTCTTTTCATATTCTCTTCCACTGTGGTTCATCACAGGATATTGAGTATAGCTCTCTGTGCTGTACAGGAGGACCTTGTTTATCCACCCTCAGTATGATAGTTTGCACCTGCTAATCCCCAACCCCCAATGCTTTCCTTCCCCCAGTCCCCTTCTTCCCCTTGACACCCATAACCCCAAGTCTGATCTGTTTCCACTTTGTAGATCAATTCACTCGTGCCATATTTTACAGTCCACGTATAAGCTTTATTGTCTGGTATTTGTCTTTCTCTTTCTGACTTATTTCACTTAGTATGGGGCTTCCCTGATTGCTCAGTTGGTAAAGAATCTACCTGCAGTGTGGGAGACTTGAGTTCGATCCCTGGATTGGGAAGATCCCCTGGAGAAGGGATAGGCTACCCACTCCAGTATTCGAGCCTGGAGAATTCCATGGATGTACAGTCCATGGGGTCACAAAGAGTCGGGCATGACTGAGCGGCTTTCTCTCTCACTTGGTATGATCATCTCTAGGTCTCCATGCATGTTGCTGCAAATGGCATTGATTTTTTATGGCTGAGTAGTATTCCACTGTCTGTATGTACCACACCCTCTTTACCCAGTCCTCTGTTGATGCATACTTAGGTTGCCTGCATGTCTTGGCTGCTGTGAATACAAAGTAGAAGACTTCTGAGCGCTTGTGGGGGGGGAAAGGCTGCCTCACTTCCCATGATCACAGGCTTGATTGGACTTGGCTGGGTCCAGCAGGCACCACTGAGCGGTGTTCATCAGGGGTGCTCCTCTGTGGGCCCAGGTGAGCTGGGCGAGGCCGTCCTGTTGGGGCAGTCGGGACGGAAGTCGGGCTGCGGCCCCCGGGGGTCACCCAGGTGCTGCTGGGTGCCGAGACAGCGGGTGGCCGCATGCCCACGGTGCTCAGCCCAGGTTTGAAATGCTCGTGGTGGGCCAGCACAGCTTCTTTTTTCTTTTCTGTTTTCTACTTTTTTGTGGCTCAGAGAGTCTGTAGGGCAAAGGGAAGGAGCTGACGCCAAGTGCAAAGTGTGTCCCCGTGCACCTACATGTCTGACTTCCTCCTCTGTTGTCTGAGCTCCGGGCACCTGGCCCTGTGCCTCCCACCGCCTCGAGACCCTCAAAGCTCGACCTCTGCTGTAGGACAGAGGGATCCCACCTGGAGAAAAGCGTTGTTTACAAGATGGTTTACCCGCCGTGGTGGCCTCTTTCCTGCCCTTCGGGGCGTAGCCCTTTGCCTGCTGTTTTGTTTCCCAGTAGAAGAGATGTGTGGGGTTTTTTTAGCATTTAAAATTTTAAGCAATTTTACTTACTTTTTTGTTTATTTATGGCTATGCTGAGTCTGCATTGCTGCGCATGGGCTTTGCTTGTGGAGAGCGGGGGCTGCTCTCGAGTTGTGGAGCCGGGGCCTCTTATTGGGGTGGTTTCTCGTGTCGCAGAGCTCGGGCTCTAGGGCGGATGGGCTTCAGTAGTTGCAACACCTGGGCTCAGTAGTTGGGGTACACAGGCTTAGTTGCTCCACAGCACGTGGGATCTTCCCGGACCAGGGATTGAACCTGTGCCTCCTGCATTGCAAGACAGATTCTTTACCATTGGACCTCCAGGGAAGCTCAGAACATGGAGATTTAAAAGAAAAAAAAAAAATCAATCTTCCATGTTAGTGGAAGCTGTTGCCTGCCGGTGACCTCCGCTGAAATTTAGAGTGACTTTTTCTCCTCCCTGAGACCTCAGAGAGCTCACCAAGATCCCCCTTCCCAGAGGACCCCCTGAGGGAGCAGCCCCAAGGAGGGCCTGGGGCTTGGAGGGCTTCTAGAAGTCCCCCGCAGTTGGCCCCAGGACCAGATACTGTTCTGGTCGGAGAGTCGTCTTTCAGAGCGTCAGCTGGTCATCTATAAAACGGGGTATGAACACCTACGAAAGGGGTTGTTGTGAGACTGATCACTCTTGTAAAAGTGCCCTCTGAAATGTAAAAATTGTAAACTGCAGAGTACTGTACAGATGTAAGGAAGCAATTATTCATAGTTCCATAGGCCAGTGTGGGTGTTTACATTTTATGAGACCTGGTATTTTCTGAGGGTCATATACTTAACTCTTTTGGTCACTTTCCCATTTTTGACTTATATATAAGAAATATGCCCGGAAATGTCAGCAATTGAAAAATTGCAATGACTTTCTGCTTCGTGATCTACAGTTACAGTGGACACGGTAATAAGAGTGCTCTCTCGAGGTTGTCTTTTTCTTTCTAAGGAGTAAAAATCATACTCGAGTAGGTTATAGGGCTGTGGCTTTTCAGCTCTGGAACCTCATGTCTTCAGAAGCCAGACCACAGATGTCTGCCACAGAGTAGGTGCTGCTCTTCACGTTTCTGCATACCCGATCTCATCCAGTCCTCCCGGCTTGCAGGGTATTATAATCTGCATTTTACATATAAAGGAACTGAAGCTCTGGGTCTGCCTGATTCTGAAGGCTGGGTTCTAACCGTAACTCTACACTCCGTGTTATAAAGGTGCAGTTATTCGTGAATTCTCATCAAGGGTCTCCTCCCAGCCGTGTTCGAGCCCCAGTGATGTCCTGGTGCAGAGTTGTGGGCAAGATGCAGGGAAGAGTTGGGCTGCCTGGGCCGGGTTTTGCAGAGCCTGGAAGCTTATGCAGTGTTCAGTTCCGTGGCTCAGTCAAGTCTGATTCTTTGCGACCCCGCGGACTGCAGCACGACAGGCTTCCCTGTCCCTTCCCTGCAATGTTGGTTTCTCTTTAAGAAAAAGAATATAAATGATTGCAGAGTTAGATACAAAAGCGAACGTTTGCTTAAAACAAGAAAAGGAATTATAACACATCACTAGAGCTTTGGAAATACAGCTCCTTTTTCCCCTTCTGGGCTCTCTGAGGGCAGTTGGCCAGAAAAACGTACACTTGAAAAGGCTTCCTGATCAGATTGGAACAGTGGCTCTTCCACCCTGGGGCCAGGGTGAGGGAGGGTCCAACTGCTCACCCTTCATCCACGCCCATGGGAGGGAGGTGGGGCGGAGGATGCTCTGGGTGCCAGGGCTGGGGCCAGGGGACGAGGCTGCTCTTTTGAGCTGAGAGCTGGGAACCCTGGGCGTGACCCAGTGGGAAGGGAGCAAGTCCTCTCCCACCCTGAGATAATGCAGATGTTTGCTGGCCTTCTCAGAATTCTGCGGTTCCATGTTTTGTCTCTGTCACCTCTAGTTTGATCTGGTGAATGTTTCCTGGTGGTGGTTGTTGCTCAGCCGCTAAGTCGTCTCTGACCCTTTGTACCCCATGGACTACAGCATGTCAGGCTCCTCTGTCCTTTACCATCTCCTGGAGCTTGCTCAAACTCATGTCATTGAGTCGGTGATGCCATCCAACCATCTCATCCTCTGTTGTCCCCTTCTCGTCCTGCCTTCAATCTTTCCCAGCATCAGGGTCTTTTCCAGTGATTCGGCTCTTTCGCATCAGGTGGCCAAAGTATTGGAGTTAGCTTCAGCCTTAGTCCTACCAATGAATAATCAGGGTTGATTTCCTTTAGGATTTACTGGTTTGATCTCCTTACAGTCCAAGGGACTCTCAAGAGTCTTCTCCAGCACCACAATTTGGAAGCATCAATTCTCAGTCTTCTTTATGGTCCAGCTCTCACATCCATACATGACTACTGGAAGAGCCATAGCTTTGACTAGATGAACCTTTGTCGGCAAGGTGATGTCTCTGCTTTGATCTGGTGATGCTTTGTGGTAGGGATCTAATTTATTATTATTTTTCCAGGTTTTCACCAGACACTTCTATCCATTTGTTCACTAGTCTACCAGGCCCCACTGATCTGACATGCTACTTGGACTGTGTATTAAATGATTATTTATACTTGGATCTGTTTCTGGGCTTTCTGTTCTGTTGCATTGACAGACCTGTTTATTTCTGGGCTCTTACTTCCTCAGTCCTTGAACTTCAGTGTATATTTTTATATTTGGAAGGTGCAGTCTTACCCTGTCCCCTCAATAGCTTTTTTTTTTTTAAGTTTCTTGACTTTTCTCACATATTTCATTATTCCAGGTGATGTTTAGCAACATTTTTGCCAAACTCCAGAAAAAAATTCTGTTGGGATTTGATTGGATCCAGATTAATTTTAGATTATTTTCTAAAGAGCTGAACTCTATCTAATATTGTCATGTTTTTTCATAAATGTGGAGTTTCTCTTTATTCTGTTTTCTTCTTTTGTGATTGGTGTGGGTTTTTTATTTTTTTGTCTTTCTGGTAGAGCTTTAATGTTCAATTCTGGGGAGTGTTTGTTGCTTCCAGTTTGAAAGGCATCTTCTGTCTCTCTCCCTTCATCTCTTCTCGCTGGCTGTTGCTGGTCTGTGGGAAGGCTTTTTGAAAAAGAATTTGACTCCTCATCCAACCCATTTTTGGAGTGGTTCCTGATGACTTTTGATTTGTCAGAAACACTATCATGACTGGCCCCTGTGAGAGGAGGTCAGGGCCTGGTGACCTCATGGGGCATGATTCCTGATCATAAACGGTGTGATGGAGCATCAGCAGGACCAAGGTTGGGAGGCACAGAACTAGGGAATTTGGAATCACTGAGAGTCTTGGTGGAGTGTGACTCAGCAAAGTGTCTGTTCTGCTCCGGCACAGATCAGGTCTCGTATCCTGAGCTGACATGGGAGTTGGGGGCTTGTGGCCCCGATACTGCTCAGCCACTTCCTGCTTGCCCCGTCTGTTCCGTCTGATGACCCATGTCGGTGTCCCTTGGTTCTGCTCTCTCTTTGTGGTGCTCTCTCTTTGTGTGCCTGCTGGACTCGCCGTGAGGCGTGTGGCCGTGGGGTCCCCCTGCTGTTGGGCTGGGGGCCCTGCAGCGGGTGCTACCACGTGCCCGTGCCGTAGGACGTGAAGGTGGGCAGCCAGGCCCACAGCCGCGCTTGCGCTGCGCTGGGGTGGAAGGGGCCCACACCCACCCTCTGCCCATCTTCCTACTCTGCTTGCGCTCTCATTTTCTGTGCCTTTTTTTGCCTGAGAATGTCCTTCTCCCTGGCGCTTGGTGGCAGTGGCCGTGCTTGGCTGGGTGGTGGGAGGTGGAGGAGCCTCCCTTGCACCCCAGTGAGCGGAGACGTTGTTATGGTCGTAGTATACTCAGGGGTTCTGCAAGTTAATGGGCTTGGGTAGGTTGACATGGGAGCCTAACTATTCTAAAGTTATTTCTGTAGAAAACTACATTCCCAGTTTCAACTAATTTAGAAATGAACTTTCAGAACAAAATGTGTGGGTCATTGTGGCTGTTAGTTTTAGCATTTTTTATCTAAAAGATGCTCTTTGAACATCCGTGAGTAAACCCAATCAAATCTCAGCTGATGTGAGAGCTCTGGAGGGCTGTGATTTGAGTCCATCTGTTTGGTTTTTAAGGGTGAGGAAATCTTGATCAGCGAGTATGAAGCTGAACAGTTCCTTGTCTGGAGTCAGGCCTGGGAGCCCACCTTGCCACCGTTTCTCACCCCTGACTGGATGGAGGAGCACTGTTTTGATTCCTGGGGGACTTGGGTACTAGTACCTGTTTGCGGGAGAGAGCTGGGTGGGGTGCAGGGGAGCCCCTTGTTCCCAGGACCCTCAGCTTCACCACTGCCTGTCAGATTTCCTACTTGTGACCTCCTTATGATGACAGGACATTTGAAGAGTGGCAGCTAGTCACAGCTTTTCAGAGTCGAAAGGTGGCAGCCGGGCTTACTGGATCCACATTCTCAGTGCCCTTGTCCCTAAAAGTCTACAGACAGTAAATGCTGGAGAGGGTGCGGAGAAAAGGGAACCCTCTTGCACCGTTGGTGGGAATGCAAACTGATACAGCCACTATGGAGAACAGCGTGGAGATTCCTTAAAAAATTAGGAATAAAACTGCCACATGACCCACCAATCCCAGTACTGGGCATACATCCTAAGGAAACCATAACTGAAAAAGACACATGTTCACTGCAACGCTCTTTACAATAGTGAAGACATGGAAGCAACCTAGATGTCCTAGATGGATGGATAAAGAAGATGTGGCACACACACACACAATGGATATTACTCAGCTATAAAAAGGAGTGCATTTGAGTTAGCTCTCATGAGGTGGATGAACCTAAAGCCTGTTATACAAAGTAAGTCAGAGAGAGAAAGGCAAATATTGTATATTAACACATACACATGGAATCTAGAAAGATGATACTGATGATCCTATTCATAGGGCCGCAAAGCAGACTCACAGGCAAAGGACAGACTTTGGGGCTCAGCAGGGGAAGGAAATGGTGGGATGATTTAAGAGAGTAGCATTGAAACATATGCATCACCATATGCAAAACAGAGAGCCAGTGGGAATTTGCTGTGTGACACAGGGACCCCAAAGCCCATGACACCCTTGAGGGGTGGGGTGGGGTGGGGTGGGAGGGGACATACTTATGCCTGTGGCTGATTCATGTTGATGTATGGCAGAAACCATCACAATATTGTAGAGCAGTTATCCTCTAATTAAAAATAAAATTAAAAAATGTCATTGATCTGCCCGTGAGGTTAAATTGCTGGAATTTCTCCCTGGCTTTGCGGCAATCTGGAATTCCTTACCTTTAAGAGTTCTAGTAGGTAAAAACTAGCTACCGGTTTTCAGAACTTAGAACTTTGTCTTCTCTTGAATCAGTTGCGTGACACATGGGTCTCTTCCTCGGCTATAGAACAGGGACGGTGACAGCTTGCGAAGGCCTGGCTGCCTTCCCGCTTGCAGTTCCGGGACCCCGACTGAGTGCTTCCCCGTGTTGTCCCGTGGTCCCTGCAGCTGGCCGTGCTCTCGGTGCAAGAGTCTCTTCCTGTCTGTTCCTTGTTGGACTTTCTGTGCTTTCTGGGGCCTCCTCCCTTAATCTGGGGCTCTTCTCTGTCACTCCAGGGAGTTCTGTTTCATATTCTGAGAGCTCTCCTTCATGGATCAAGAGGTACAGGATTTCTTCTTTTTTGTGTTTTTTAGGATTTTTGATTTGTTGCCTTCCAGCCTGGAGAATCCCAGGGACGGGGGAGCCTGGTGGGCTGCCGTCTATGGGGTCGCACAGAGTCAGACATGACTGAAGCAACTTCGCTGCAGCAGCAGAAACCAGTTTGGGGAAAGCAATGACACCCCACTCCAGTACTCTTGCCTGGAAAATCCCATGGACGTAGGGGCCAGGTAGGCTGCAGTCCATGGGGTTGCTAAGAGTCAGACACGACTGAGCGACTTCCCTTTCACTTTCATGCATTGGAGAAGGAAATGGCAGCCCACTCCAGTGTTCTCGCCTGGAGGATCCCAGGGACAAGGGAGCCTGGTGGGCTGCCGTCTATGGGGTCATATAGAGTCCGTCGCGACTGAAGCGACTTAGCAGTAGCAGCTTAGCAAAAACCAGTTTGGATTCCTCTCTGCTGTCTTAGCGTTCTTTCGTCATTTTTTCTTGCCCTTTTCCTATACAGCTTCTTGGATCTTCTTTTCTTTTTTTAGTTTACTAAATGCCTATTGGAATTGTTTTCAATATTTTTATGCATAAAGGCCTATTAAATTATGTATTTGTGCCATATATTCCAAAGGAGACAGTGTGTTTACAAAAATGTGTCCCTATGTGGTGTGTTTCAGTCTGAATCCTGTAGTTAATGTTCTTAAAACATTTTACAAACATTAAATGATTAAGCCACCTCCACCGTCCTCTGACATATCAGTGGTGTAAAGGGGAAACTCCTTCACTGTTCTAGTGCAGACTTGTATTTATTTTTTAGATAAAAAAAATTCACTCAGGGAAACTCTGTGCATTAAAAGCCAGTTTATAGTACAATTAAACCATTAGTGTATCTAAAAGAGACCACTAGCAACGTTAGACTACGTCTATTCTTAGGACCTTCTTTTCTTAAGTTGGGGCGGAGGGATATGCCGCCGTGTTGGCGCCTGCTTTGCAGTGTGGCAGACATCGTCCGTTTCTGCTCAGCTGTGAAGACAAAAGGGGCTGAACTTTCTAAGCTTCGCTTCGTGCAGCTTCTCCTGGGATGGTGTCCGCTTTGTCGCTCGTTCTTTGAGGAGTTCCCGGTCTGGAGTTTCCCGCTCCTTCCCCGGACTTTCATCAGGTTGGGCTGGCTGGCTGAATTCGCTCAGTAGCGACCCCGTGGACTGTCCCCCACCAGGCTCCTCTGTCCATGGGATTCTCCAGGCAAGAATACTGGAGTGGGTTGCCGTGTCCTTCTCCAGGGGATCTTTCTGACCCAGGGATCGAACCCAGGTCTCCTGCATTGCAGGCAGATGCTTTAACCACCGAGCCACAGTTCAGTTCAGTTCAGTCGCTCAGTCATGTCAGACTCTGCGACCCCATGAATTGCAGCACGCCAGGCCTCCCTGTCCATCTCCAATTCCCGGAGTTTACTCAAACCCATGTGCATCGAGTCCGTGATGCCATCCAACCATCTCATCCTCTTTCGTCCCCTTCTCCTCCTGCCCCCAGTCCTTCCCAGCATCAGGATCTTTTCCAATGAGTCAACTCTTCGCACGAGGTGGCCAAAGTACTGGAGTTTCAGCTTTAGCATCGTTCCTTCCAAAGAAATCCCAGGGTTGATCTCCTTCGGAATGGACTGGTTGAATCTCTTTGCAGTCCAAGGGGCTCTCGAGAGTCTTCTCCAACACCACAGTTCAAAAGCATCAGTTCTTCGGCGCTCAGCCTTCTTCACAGTCCAACTCACATCCATACATGACCACAGGAAAAACCATGGCCTTGACTAGATGGACCTTAGTTGGCAAAATAATGTCTCTGCTTTTGAATATACTGTCTAGGTTGGCCATAAATTTTCTTCCAAGGAGTAAGCGTCTTTTAATTTCATGGCTGCAGTCACCATCTGCAGTGATTTTGGAACCCCCCAAAATACAAAGTCTGACACTGTTTCTACTGTTTCCCCATCTATTTCCCATGAAGTGATAGGACCAGATGCCATGATCTTCGTTTTCTGAATGTTGAGCTTTAAGCCAATTTTTTCGCTCTCCTCTTTCACTTTCATCAATAGGTTCTCTAGTTCGTCTTCACTTTCTGCCATAAGGGTGGTGTCATCTGCATCGGTGTCAGTATTTAACATTAATCTCCACCGACCTGTCTCCTTGAGGCCACAGAGCAAATACACAGACACCTCTTTCTACCCCTGGCCAGTGCCTGAGCCCCGGAGGGCTGGTGTCAAGGTTGGTGGGATTGCCTAAGAGTTGGGATTAGTCCCTGAGGAAATGACTGAGGAAGTGTGTTTATAGAGGGGCTGAGGTAGCCTTTAGTGAGGTTGTTTTTCAGACAGTTTGAAAATTCCAGTCGTCTCTGACTTCCCAGCTTGCCTGCAAAGAGCCTCCTCACACACCTGCTGAGTTCTGCCTGGTGATTTTCCCTGGCTCAGATGTGCCTTCACTCTTCAACATGACTGTTTTCCACACTGTTTTTTTTTTCTGCTCAAACCTCCAACATCTCCTACCCTTCCTTAACATCAGCGATCATCTGGCTTCTTATTTCACTTGAAGGGGATCCATTTGAAAGACAGTGAATCTGGCCTTTCAGCTAAAACTACCAACCCACCACACCTATCCTTCCAGACTCTGATTTCCTCCCCACTGAAACACACACACTCTTACCCATGTGCCTGTCCCAGGCCTGGCCTCCCAGTATTGAGTTCTCACCCCTCTCTCTCACTTGGTCCTTCTCTCCTGCATCGTTAATTTTCCCTCTTTCCTTGGTCAACCCACTCAGCATTTGGAAATACCTTCCATCTGAAAAAGGTATACTCTTGAATTGCACCAAAATCGGATGATGTGAGATAAATAATAACTGAAATAGTTAGAAATATATTAATAAAATCTGATACAATTAAAAAAGCATAATACTTTATTGTGAAACTGCCACCAGCCCAAAGAATTTCTAGGGTCTGAGTTGCCTGTTTCTTTCTCTTGAGAGTTCTGTATTATCCTCACTAGTTAAAGGGATTTATTATTATTTATTATTTATTCTTTTAACCCAAAAGAATAAAGTGTCTTCTGAAAACACACACACACACGTGAACCCAGTCTGTCTGTACAACCCTCTACTTTCTCCTCCCCTCTCCTGCACGACTTTTCAGAAGAATTATCTGCGTTCTCTTCCTTCCTTGCTCGTCATTATTTGGGCTTTTGTCCCTATCACTTTACTGAACAGGTCTTAACAAGGTCCCTAATAACTCTTACGTTGTTCAGTCCAGCGGCTGGTTCTCAATCCTGGTCACACTTGATCCACAGGCAGCCTTTGACTCCACCCTCCACTCCACCCTTTGACTCCCCACTTCCTGGTTTTCTTCCCTGTGGTCCCAGGGCCCAGCCTCCCAGTTTCATCCTGTTTTACCTCCCTTTACCTCATGCTCATGGTCCCTCTTCTTCTTGAGTCTAAGCCCTGGGCTCGGTTTTGGGGTCCCCACTTCTCGTACTTTCCAGACGTTCTAATCTAGTTCCGTGGCTCTGTTTCATCAGATATTTGTTTTTGTTCTTTCATTATCTGCTCCTTCTTATGCAACAACACGTTTCAGATCTTCTCACGTTGCCCTGCAGGTTCCTGAGGCTGTGTGTTTATCATTTTTGTTTGATATTTGTTCTCTCTGTTCTTCAGATTGGCTCATTTCTGTTGATCTTTGAATTTACAGACTTTTCTTCTGTCATCTCCCTTCTGCTATTGTGATGACCCCGTGAATTTTTTATTATAGATCTAGTTTTCAGTTGTGTAATTACCATTTGATTCTTTCCTATTGTTTCTCTTTCTGTGCTGTGAACACCCAACTTTCTGTTGATTGTAAAGAACATTTACCTCAGGAAACACAGCTCCAATAGCTGTAAAGTCTTTGGTAATGCTAACATCTGGGTCAAATTGAGTCACCATCTGCTGATTATTTTTTCCCTTGAGAACTGTTCACATTTCCCTGGTTCTTTGTACACGGAGTAATTTTCCTTTGTCCTAAACATTATGAGTGTTGTGTGTGTAAACACTGAGTGCTGTTGTAATCTAGGAGAATGCTGGTTTTTTTGCCTGTTTCTTTGTTTTAGCAGTTACTCCACATGGTTAGGTTAGGACACAGATTCTGTCTCACCCCCTCTTAGTGGTGGTTCCAGCATAGTTTAGTTTTCCAAAGTCTCTGCTGTCTGTTTTGGGTCTGTCCTGCATGTATGCAGCTTGGAGTGTTCCACTCAGGTGGAACTCGGGGACCCCCTTGTCTAGCTCTGTCTGCTCTTTGGCCTCACTTACACTAGAGACAGGCAGATGGGCTTTCTCTATGTGATTGATCTGGCTGTGAACCTCTGTGACTATGGCCCTAACTTGGGGACAAAGGAAGATGCAGCCGGGAGAGACATGGGAGGGCTTAAGCCTTTGCAGGTTACTTTTCCAAGTTCAACTCCTTCTCACAATCTGCCTGTTTTTTCCCCCCAATTTTTTATTGTGGTGGAATACACATAACGTAAAATTTGCCATCTTCTCTGTCTTGAAGTTTACAGCTCAGGGGTATTGAATGCATTCGTAATGGGCAGTCGTCACCGCTGTCTGTCTCCACGGCGCTTTTTATCTTGTTCAACTGATTGTCAGAAATATGTGTTGAACGAGCAAACCAAAGGACAAGCAAGGTAGTCAGAACATTTCTTCACATAAAGGAATTAGATACGGTTGCTTTCCAGTCTTTCCCAAAACCACTGTATTGAGAGAAGGATGATGCAGATGTTGTTCAGGTGATGCCAGCATCTCCTAGCCCACCCTTGGGGTGCAGAGCATCAGGGCCCTGGTGGAAGCAGATGAATGGACTCTGACTCTCACACACTTGGAATGGGAACGCTCAGCTTTCCCTCTTGTGTTCCGAGTGCATCTGCAGACGGACGGGGTGGACGCCGCAGTGTGGAGCCAGCCCCGGGCATGCTGCGCTCAGCCACTTTGGCCTCGTTATTCCTCATGCTGTTCTGCTGTGCCCAGGCCCCTGATAATGACATAGACGAGAGCTCGTGAGTGGTAGACAGCCCCAGAGCTGAGCAACTTTAAACAGTCACTGGCGGCTTTGGCCCCAGTCCTCTCCTCCTGTATTGACATCCGGTCTTCTGAGACTTAGCCAGGTGGGTCGTGAAGATGCTGTAGTTACGGAGCTCAAACACGTACACCCAGAAACCAGTGAAGTCTCAGAAACCTGCGTTGCCTCTGTCCTTTGCATCCAAATCCGATTGCAGTGCAGTGGTTGGAGGGCCACGTGGGTTATTTACAGAAAAGGCAGTTGTCACCCCAGGGTGTGTGTTCTCACTGCCGGTGGGCACGTTGGCCTCTCGTTTTCTCTAAGCTTGCATCATAAATTGGGAGCTCTTCAGAGGTGGCTTCCTAGATTCACTTCTAACTTCTGAAAGTGGACTCAAGGAAGGAAAACGTCAAGGCTGTTTTTCTAATAGTGAGTATGGTGCTTACAACTCGGAGTCTCTGTTCCCTCAACAATGAAACTGTTACTGCTGATAAATGGCCCCCTAAGGAACCAGCTCAGGGGAGAAAGAACTGATGTCTGCTCTTGTTCTTGGTTTGCTTTTTTTGAGTTGCTATGTTTTCTGGTTTGCCAAGTTTATTAAAAAAAATTATTAGGAAGAGTTGATTTATAATATTGTGTTAATTTCTGCTGTATAGCAGAGATTCAGTTATACATATGTATACATTCTTTTTTATCTTCTTTTCCATTATGGTTTATCACAGGATATTGAATACAGTTTCCTGTACTTTACAGTAGGACCTTGTTCTTATCCCTTCTAAATATAATAGTTTGTATCTACTAATCCCAAACTCCTAATCCATCTCTCCCCACCCCCTTAGCAACCACAAGTCTGTTCTCTCTGTCTGTGAGTCTGTTTCGAATTGTTTGCCAAGTTCTTATACACATCATTTAAAGGCGTTTCCTCTTTCTTTATACAATTTTTTGCGTGTTAATTTTTGATGAGAGTGCAGTAGCAGTTTCTAATGCTGTGGTTGGCATTTAGGATGAATAGTGGCTGATGAACTATTAAAAGATATACTTCTCATTTATGTTTCAAGAGGAAGGTATTATACAATTGTCATCTTTAAGTAACTAGAAAGAGGGAAAGTATTGGCAGTGTTTTCTGTGTAGTCTCTCTGTGCTATTTAGCATTTCATTTCGATGGCTAATGGCATTCTTTGCTTGTCCAGGTCGTATGGCAGTTTCCAACATCTGAAAGGTATTACGGGAAGTACTGTGCAGGCCTGTTAGGAAGGTGCTGAATGTGTCTGAGATATGACTCACTCCTTAGCGGGAGGGAACATTTCTCAGCAGCTTCCCGGCCGCCTGAAAGCCAGAGTGATTTCTGAGTACCCATTCAGTTCTTTATCCATTTCTTAATCCAGTAGGTGTTTATTGCATGTTCTGCTTCATACGAGTCATGGTGCTGTCACCTACCCGGGGTAGAGTTCATCCCATTTATACGGAGCAGTGATGGTGGAGGGATGCAGCGGCCGACGCACTTCTGGGACCTGTTGGAAAGGTCGTCAGGTGGGGGCGGCAGGAAGCTAGAAGGGAAGGAAGAGTCGTGTGCGTGGCCTGCAGGCGCTGCGCACCTGTGCAGTGACAGGTCGCCATGGGCCTCAGCAGTGCCCGCTCCATCCTGGGTGATTTCTCTTCTTGACGCTTCTCTTCAGGAAATAGAAGGATTACTTATGATAGTTAAAAAATGAAAATCTCATTGCTGCACAGAGCAGAATGATGGACTTAATTATGGAACATTCATGAGATGGAGTCCTCTGCAGTCATTAAAAATTATTTTGCTAAAGATTGTGTAACGGTGGAGGGAAGCTCTCACCATATAATAAGTGGGGAAGGAAGCCTATAAAGCTGAATGATCTCAGCGTGGTGACTTGATGTTCTCGGTCCGGGCCGCCCTGCCCTGCTCTTGACCCTTCTGTGCCTGTGACCTATTGGGGCTTCCCTGATGGCTCCACGGGTGAAGGATCTCCTTCCAGTGCGGAAGACACAGGAGATGCAGATCTGATCCCTGGATTGAGAAGATCCCCTGGAGGAGGAAATGGCAACCACCTCCAGTATGCTAGCTTGGGAAATCCCATAGACAGGGGAGCCTGGTGGGCTGCAGTCCAAAGGGTCTCGAAGAGTTGGCCACAGCTGAGCAACTGAGCAGGCACGCAGCTTCCCGTACAGCCTGCCTCTTCATGTTACTGCTCCTTGTCTTTCTCTCGTGATAGAGTGTAAGTTGCAGGAGGGCAGGGAGTTTTTCCTGGCTTGCTCTCTGATGTGTCTGGTACATGCCAGATCCGAATAAATACTGTGATTGTTGAATAAATGTTGAAGGACATGGGTTTGGATTATAATAAGATGATTGTTATTGACTATCCCCTTTTACTTTTCAGAACTTTTCATATTTTCTATGACAAACATGGATGACCTCTAGGGTTACAGAGAAAAAGCATTAAGAAGATATTATTACTTATGAATTCTTCATTTTGACCTAGCTAGTTTATCTGGGGACGGCTGAACAGACGATTGGAGACTCAGAGCCTTCCAGCTGTGAGCAGTAAGCATCACCTGGATAGCTCTCAGGGCCCCGGTGTCCAGCCTGGCTATAGAGCGTGACTGTGGCGGGGTTTTGAGCTTCTTTTGATCCGTTCCCCATTTCCCCATCACACCCCTGGCTCGGGGCTGCTTCTGGGTCTCGTCCTTCCCAGGCTGTATCTTTCCTGGTCTCCATTTCATTGCCATTCTTAATTCATGGCCCTCACACTCATCTTTGGGGATGTCTTGTTTGCACCTGACATTAACTAAAGAGGCCAGAGCTACCACAGTTGGGAGTCACGTGGAATCTCGTTAAGAAACAACTGTAGCAACACTCTAAACACACACGGGATACTTGTCTGTGGGCTATCTTTTCTCTGCAGGCAAGTGACCAGTTATTGGAGAAAAAGGTTTCTACTTTCTACTTCTCTTGCCTTCACTAGTCCATAGATGACAGTTCTGGTTTCAAAGCTGATATCACATCCTTGGCTGCTTGTATGTAAAATAAATGTCATTTCTGACCTTCCGAGATTGCGTGAGGATAGTGCGGGGCACGTGCCTCAGGAGGCATCATGTATGTGTACAGGTATATATTTCATGACAATTTGTTATTAGTAGTTTAAAAAGCTGATAAACTAAAGTGAAGGCCCAGGATCTAACTTGACTGCTATAACCTTCTGTTATTAAAATTATATGGGTTTTATGCAGGAAATACAGATCGATTTTTAGGAAGCAGTTTACTATATAACAGATAATTCAATTCAGTAAATGTTTATTGAGATTCTACTCTTTATAAGGTAATTCAGTAAGCACTGAAGGAGATTGTATAAGTCAGCTGAAAATAGTCTATGAAGTGATTCTAAGGGCATAAACAATGCCTAAGAGAAAAGACATGTTGTTGAGGGTTTAAAGGAGGGAGACATTACGTGAGATCTATGGACAGGTGAGGGTGGATGGAGTAGGGAACATTATTTAGAGGCCCAGAATTATGACTTTTGTTAGGTGGAGATCCTAGACATGGGGGAAATAAAGGGTTCCAGGTGGGGGGAGCACAGCTGACCATGGATGGGAGAAGGTTTTGGGTGAATAGGGGGCTCCTCGGCACGGGATGTGCAGGCGAGAGCTGGCAGAGGAAGCGGCAGGTGGATTTGAGTGCCACAGGGAGAGCCTTCCTGCTGGAGTGGGAACCTCTTGTTTTCAGCCTCGCAAGGGACCTTTGGATCTTCTCCCACATTAGAAATGGGGTTTGAAAGAAAAGGTTTTCATTTAGTTTGATAAATAGAAGTGGAACCGTGTGCTTTTGATATTTGTCATATTTATGGCACTGCCTTTCATCCTGAAATGAAATTTATTGAGTGAAAAGGCATAAAATCAAAGAGAAAGTTGTTTGCTCCCAGAGACTTATTTTTTTCCCCTCCATGGTTGCACAGCCGCTGGACTGGACTAGTGCTGGAATCTGCAGATTTACTCACCAACTATTGGGAAAATGGAGGTAGATTTTACATGGCTAAACTGTTTTCTCAAAGCTGTATCGCACGTTATTACGATGCTCTTGAATCCCATCTGTGTGCCTGGATTCTCAGAAGCCTGCCTCATCGGAGACTGTATGAAGGCTATCAGTTTGATTGACACCACCACGTGCCGTGAGTGTCCTGATGTTGATGCTATTTCTGTGTATTGTTTTATGCAGCATTTGTTTCATAGTCAGTAAATGATCATCTATGACAGGTTTTAAAAGCATTTTAGGTAGGAATTCAAGCCACGATCACTGGAAATTCATAAACTGTTTTCTCATAGTATTTCAAAGAGTTTAACAAATCGACATGCCTAATCCTACGCCAGTTGTATCATCTTTCTTGTTTAAAAATAGATGTACAGTTTGGAAGTACACAGCTAGGAATCTTTAGATTTGAATTTACTCATGAAGTTGGTGATCTGTTCCTTACCTTTTTTGGTATTACTTTAAAAAGATTCAACTTGTTTCTTTTTTAAAAAGCTTTTAAATTCTAAAATATATTCAGAAAGAAAGCAATTTGAAGACTTGTGTGAAACATTTGCCTATTTTTGTAGTTTTGAGTGTGTGTGCCTGAGCTGGGGCTGT
Source organism: Madoqua kirkii (assembly GCA_006408675.1). NCBI lineage: Eukaryota > Metazoa > Chordata > Mammalia > Artiodactyla > Bovidae > Madoqua > Madoqua kirkii. The sequence continues at coordinate 17,795 of SJYC01125411.1, read as the reverse complement.
GTGTGTGTGTGTGTGTGTGTCTCTGAGCTGGGGCCCTGTGTATGTATGTGTGTGTGTCTGAGTAGTGCTGTGCATGTGTATGTGTGTGTGCTGAGCAAGGGCCCTGTGTGTGTGTGTGTTTGTCTGAGCTGGGGCTGTGTGTGTATATGTGTGTGCATGTGCTGAATGAAGACTCTATGTGTGTGTATCTGAGCTGGGGCTGTGTGTGTGTGTGTGTGTCTGAGCTGGTGCTCTGTGTGCATGTGTGTGTGTGTCTGAGCTGGGGCTGCATCTGTGTGTGTGTGTCTGAGCTGGGGCTCTGTGTGCGTGTGTGTGTGTGCGTGTGAGCTGGGGCTGCGTCTGTGTGTGTGTGTCTGAGCTGGGGCCCTGTGTATGTGTGTGTGTGTTTGTCTGAGCTGGGGCTGTGTGTGTATATGTGTGTGCTGAGTGAGGGCCCTGTGTGTGTGTGTGTGCTTGTCTGAGCTGGGGCTGTGTGTGTGTGTGTGCATGTGCTGAACGAGGACTCTGTGTGTGTGTGTCTGAGCTGGGGCTCTGTGTGTATGTGTGTGTGTGTCTGAGCTGGGGCTCTGTGTGCGTGTATGTCTGTGTCTGAGCGAGGGCTCTGTGTGTGTGTATGTCTGAGCTGAGGCTCTCTGTGCATATGTGTGTGTGTCTGAGCTGGGGCTGTGTGTGTGTGTGTGTGTGTGTGTGTGTGTGTGTGTATGTGTGTGTGTGCGTGTGCTGAACAAGGACTCTGTGTGTGTGTGTGTCTGAGCTGGGGCTCTGTGTGCGTGTGTGTGTGTGTCTGAGCTGGGGCTCTGTGTGTATGTGTGTGTGTGTGTGTGTTTGCTGAATGAGGGCTCTGTGCATTTGTGTGTATGTGTCTGAGCTGGGGCTCTGCGTGTGTGTGTGTTTGCTGAATGAGGACTCTGTGCGTTTGTGTGTATGTGTCTGAGCTGGGGCTCTGCGTGCGTGTGTGTGTGTGTGTCTGTGTCTGTGTATGTGTTTGAGCTGGGGCTCTGCGTGTGTGTGTGCGTGTGTGTGTGTGTGTGTGCTGAGCAAGGCCTCTGTGCACAGAAAGAAGCTGGCGAGTGGGTGGCCCTACACCGCATCCCTGAAGTGGCTCCAGGGGCAAAGGTGTGGTTGGCAGAGTGGGGACAATCACTTCTTTATACAATTTTAAAGAAATGATGAGGCTACATATGAGTTTTACCTTTTGCGTTTTTGAATAAAAAATAGAAAAACTTGTCACAGCTGTTCCCCGGGCGGCTGACTGTGTTTTGCAGTTTAGAGCCAGGGTTTCTGCCTCCTGTTGAATGGTTACAGGATGCAACGTATGGGGTCAGGATTTTACTTTCTCAATCCATTTCCAACATCCTCTTTGTATTTGAATTTTTACAGTTCCTGCTGTTCAGCTACTCTATCCTCATTTTCAGAAGAGTTGTAATCTGTACTTTAACTATATTTCCTTTGAAAATATTTAGTTGAAGGCAGTTTCATGATCATCAGAGAGTTTAATACTTTTCTCATACGCTCTTTCAAATTTCTGAATTTCTTACCAGTGTTTAGTACTCTTGTAATGGAAACATGCACCTGGTATAATCTTACATTCCCTTCTCTGTGGTGTAACTTTGGTTGATTTACAGCTTATGATTTCACATTCTGTCTCTCTTGGAGCAGCGGGCGATCTTCTCTGCTTTCTGGAAGTCTTCCTCATTCCAGCGAGAGACGTTAGGTTTTGAGTTGCAGATGGTGTTTCCTGACAGCCGTTCTATGATTGTGTTGGATTTAGGGTCTTGACCTGTCCAAACTCCCAGCTTCCCTGATAGCTCAGTTGGTAAAGAATCCGCCTGCAATGCAGGAGACCTGGGTTCGATTGCTGGGTGGGGAAGATCCCCTGGAGAGGAATAGGCTACCCACTCCAGCACTCTTGCCTGGAGAATTCCATGGACTGTATAGTCCATGAGGTCTCAAAGAGTTGAACACGACTGAGCGACTTCCACTCTCCTGTTTAAACTCCAGTCCTGCTTGTTCAGAGGGACTCCCGACCCATTCCTCCCAACTGTTATGTGAAGGAATCCTTAGATCACATTTTTGAAAACGGAAGCATAGTTACTTTACAATATTGTGTTAGTTTCAGGTGTACGGCAGAGTGATAGCTAAACCTATCTGTGCATTTTTTCCGATTCTTTTCCGTCATAGGTTATTCCACGACACTGAGCTGCACGGCGTTGCTGCTTATCTGCTTTATGCGTGCCGTGGGTGCGTGTTCCTCCCACACTCCTAGTCTCTCTCCTCTGTGTGTCCCCTTTGGGAACCATAAGTTTGCTTCTATGTCTCTAGGTCTGTTTCTGTTTTGTAAATAAGTTCATTTGTATTGTTTAATTTTTTAGAGTCCACATATAAGAGAGCGCTTCACCTTTTAAGGTTGAAAAGAAATTGTCTTTGCGGTTAGAAGGGCTTCCCTGATGGCTCAGTTAGTAAAGAATCCGCCTGCAACGCAGGAGACCTGGGTTCAATCCCTGGGTTGAGAAGATCCCCTGGAGAAGGGAATGGCTACCCACTCCAGTATTCTGGCCTGGAGAACCCCACGGACAGGGAAACCTGGCAGGCTGCAGCCCATAGCGTCTCAAAGAGTCAGACACGACTGAGCGACTAACTCTTTTACTTTGGGGTTAGTAAGTTAGCAGGTGCCTTGGGTGAAACAGCTTGAACAGAAGGAAGTAAAAGAGGTGGAGTTTTCTTCCTGGGACCTGGAGCGAGTAAGTGAATTTGTCTGGGCTCCGTGCCGTAGTTGTGAGCGGGGGCTAATGGCCTGGACGCTCTGATTCCTTGCAGCACTGGTACTTGGTGGGCTGATTGCGCCGGGCTAGTGACGTGTGTTTCGGGGCTCCAGGAGGTTCACTGGTGGTGGTCTGCCTCCAGTATGTCTGCCTCGTCCTGTGAGCCTAAGGAAGACGTGGAACACCCTGCTTCTGCCTACCGTTTCACACCAGTGGAGGGAACGGTCTCTCTCTAAGGTTGCCTGGTCTTAAACTAGACAGACAGTGGGAAGTGACTCCAAGTGGAATTGAAATAACCTCAGTGTAGACCATCATGTGAAAGCTGTCCCGAGGGGGATGTAGAGAGAGAGGGAACTTGGACCAGAAAGAGCCAAGTAAAAGTAAGAAGTAAAGTTAAGACGTCTGGCACATTGTCAAGGATAGGTACATGACCTCATTCACGGCGGTGAGACCAGGGGGTCGCCTCTTGGATGCTGACGTGTGAAGTTTAAATGAGCAGAGGCTGTGCTCTTTGATGGGAAAACACATTTTTAGTTATCCGTTATCCCAGGGAACCAGCACACACCCTTCCACGGTGTGTTAAGTCTGGGGGAGATTCAGGTCCTTTGGGAGGTTACTGGGGGAGGATCACATCTTCCTAGGTGGCCATCCACCTTGGTCCTGATGGCAGAACCGAAGTCCCTGAGGACTGTGGCTCTGCCCCGAGCTGCACGTCGCAATGATGGGGGTGAGGTCCACGCACCCCCGGCTGCATCTGGGGGGAAGAGGACCTGGAGTGACTCATCCCTGCCGGGACACTTCAGCCAGGCTGTGAATACAAGCATTTATTCCACCAAAGTCCACCCAGGGCCTCAGGATCTGTGAGACAGTTGCCCTTTCTTGATCCTCCTTCTGAGTTCTGGCTCCTGTGTGTTATCTTAGGAGGGGAGCTGGTTATTAATGGGCATTTGTAACTATTTTAAACACTGTGTGAACAGCCTGAAAGAACCCCACAGTATTTAACACAATTTAGTTGTGAATACGTTTACAAACACTTATTTTTTGTAAGTCCCAAATTTATCTATCAGGATAGTTTGAAGTTGAGTAGAAATGCCATTTTCCTTTTCAGCAGCCCTATAAAACCAGTCATGTCTTCATCCTGCTCCTTGATTTACAGCTTTAGAAAATGTTTTCAACAGGAAATGGGAGTCTGCGGAGCATTTGGGAGAGAGGACGTGATAAGGGCAGAATCGCTAGGTTTCCAAGGGCGACACCTGGTCACAACTGCTTTCTCCAGTGGGATTCCCTCTGCCAATTATTGGAAAAGTCTCTGAAAGCAGTCAGTGCTAAAGAAAATCAACCCTGAATATTCACTGGAAGGACTGATTCTGAAACTGAAGCTCCGATCCTTTGGCCACCTGATGTGAAAAACTGACTCATTAGAAAAGACCCTGATGCTGGGAAAGATTGAAGGCAGGAAGAGAAGGGGACGGCAGAGGATGAGACGGTTGGATGGCATCACCCACACTATGGACATGAGTTTGAGCAAACTCTGGGAGATGGTGATGGACAGGGAAGCCTGATGTGCTACCGTCCATGGGATCACAGAGAGTCGGACACGATAGTGACTGAACACCAACCTGGACAGAGTCCTCTTTAGTCTTGCACAGAGAGGGACATCTCCCTGTTGTCTTAACATCGCCAGAGTCTGCTGTGAACCCGGAGGTGGGTTCTGGGTCAAATCAAGCATTAGGAACAGAGATTTGTAGGCAGTAGGGGTGGAGGTGGGGGAGCTGGTTTGGCTCCCTGGCTCTTGGCAGCGCTCATACCTAAGATTCTCTCACGATGAGCTGGCACTGTTTGCACCATGGAAATGTAGCGGTACGTTTCCCCCGGGTTGTTTCAGGTAAGACATCTGTCTCGCTAAGTCTCCCGCCCTGCTCGCCTCCCCCGGTCAGTAAGCATTCTTCATACCTTCCTCCAAGGTTTGGGCCTGCAAGCTTGAGGCAGCCACTGCCGTCTGGGCCATGCATGCCCAGCGTATGAATCAGGGCTGCTTTGCAGCCTCCTGGACGGTCTGTTCCCGGCTCGTGAAAGCCTGATCGCACGCCGCCTGGAAGGGAGCCCGCTGGAGGGACCCTTCTCCCTGGGAAGGCAAGGCGGACGGGGGTGGTGGGTCATTAGTTGTATTCAGTGTCGGATTTGCTCTGGAAATCTTTAATCATAATGAATGATTTTTCAATATGTTAGGCGTTCAGATTTTTCTGGGCCTGGGTGGGAGGTTTAAAAGGAAAATAACCACCCGGAGAAAACAGGATTTTCAGTCTGCTGGCCTTGAACCAAGGTCGGAGCTGAAATACATACAGAAGTGCAGACCTGACCCCGTACGATGGAAGGTGGAAAAATCCATTGTCAGGATCGTGGTTATCTTTTTTTCTTTTTCATATTTTATTTTATTAATATATATTTGTTTACTTTACACCGTGAATATCTTTAAATAGGTTGATGCTGTTCCAATGTTTTCTCGACAGCACGGGAGTGAGGTTGCGGGGGGAGTGGTTCGTGGCATCTCAGAGGCCTGGTTGATGAGAAGCCCTAGATACATGGACGGGACCCCAGACACCCCATTTTGCATCCTCTTGCAGCCGTGTGTAGCCCCAGTGGGTTTTTTTTCTTTCCCTTTTGTGGTTTACAGATGTTTGCCTGCGTGGGCAGGTAATGCTGGGGTTTCTGCCTTGGGGGTTGGGGATCTGTGAGGGGAGTCCGAGGGGGAGGATTTTCCTCTCTGGGGGGCGGAGGCTCAGGGTGGCTAGACACATGGTGTGGTCCTCCCCCACCCCCGCCCCGTCTTGACCGACCAGGACAGCTCTGCAGAGGCCAAAGCAGATGGACTGTGTCTCCACGTGGCTCCAAGTGGACGGCGGGGACGCAGCCAGGCAAGGCCCCTGTCCCCCGAGGAGTGAAGCCAGCGGCTCTCCTGCTCTGAGATGGATTGCCTGAGCCTCAGCATGCTCCTAGCAGAGGGTCTTTCCGTGCGTGGGGCCAGTGCTGGGTTCCGCTTTCGTACTTAAAGGCTTCCTACCAGGAAAGAGGAAGTGGAATAGCGGGAGGCTTTCTTGAGAGGAGGATATCTGTTTACTGATAAGATGGTTGTTAACTGTTTAGAGGGCATCCGGTTATCGCACGATGCAAACCTTTTTAAACAAAGCATCACCTTAGTGTTTTAACTTTGACTTTTTAAAAATTAGTAAGAGTCCTGCTAAGTCACTTCAGTCGTGTCCAACTCTGTGCGACCCCAGAGATGGCAGCCCACCAGGCTCCCCTGTCCCTGGGATTCTCCAGGCAAGAACACTGGAGTGGGTTGCCATTTCCTTCTCCAGTACTAGGAACATATATTTATGTTGACATTGTTTCAGTTATCGAATTTCAATAAAGGGCAGCAGCTGGTGAGTATGCAGAGGGACAGCTTTAACCGATGGGTGGAAAAGGCGTTCATGCTGGCTGGGGCAATCTACAGATGAAGAACCTCGACTCGGAGAAGAGTGAACGTCAAGAGGGGGAATGGCTGAGACGGACTGTGAGTTTGTTCCCCAGATCTTGACGTCTTAGGATGATCGGGCGCTCTGAGGTCACAGTCAGGCTCAGAAGATGCTGGCCTTCCCTGGCGGCTCCGTGGTAGAGAATCCTGTCAGTGCAGGAGACACGGGGTCTGCCTCTGGTCGGGGAAGCTCCCACTTGCCCTGGAGCACCGAAGCCCGCGCACCACCAGCGGGCTGTGCTCTAGAGCCTGGAAACTGCAGCTCCACGGTGTCCCCTGCTTGTGGCAGCTGGAGAGGAAGCTGTGCAGCAGGGAGGGTCCAGCCCAGCCCCACACAAGCAAATAGAAGATACAGTTCACACTGAAACTTACTGGGGCGGCAGAAAGGCAGGATAAACCTAACCGTGTGTGCCAGCGACTTCTCTCAGGAGCTGAGATATACCTGACCTTTAGGGTTCATGAAAAGGGAAGGCCGGAGCCTCCCACAGTACTAGGTGCTTGTCCCATTATTTCACAGGGAGCATGACACAGATGGTCTTGAAACAGCTGAGTGATGAATATTCTCTCTCCTCCAATTCAGGCTACATGTTATCTGCGTTACTTAAAAGAAAAGACTTTACATAGCAATGATAGTGCCATGTTAAAGAACGTTGAAAAAGTCTCAAAAAAAAAGTATGAGCCAGGAAACCAGAACCTTCATACAGACACTGTTTGTTTGGTGCATACTTCAGATTCTGCATAGTTTTGTGTTGTGATTTTTTATTTTATTTTTTATTTTTTTACTTTACAATACTGTATTGGTTTTGCCATTCATTGACATGAATCGCCACAGGTGTACTAAAAAAGTATGAGCCAGGAAACCAGAACCTTCATACAGACACTGTTTGTTTGGTGCATACTTCAGATTCTGGATAGTTTTGTGTTGTGATTTTTTATTTTACTTTTTATTTTTTTACTTTACAATACTGTATTGGTTTTGCCATTCATTGACATGAATCCGCCACAGGTGTACATGGGTTTCCAACCCTGAACCCCCCTCCTACCACCCTTCCCATATCATCTCTCTGGGTCGGCATTGAAACATGTATACTATCATGTAAGAAACGAATCGCTAGTCTAGGTTCGATACAGGATACAGGATGCTTGGGGCTGGTACACTAGGAAGATTTTTGATTTTTAACCTCCGTTTTGTACACAGCTTTGCTGGCAGATGCATGGTGAGTCTGTAGAAGGTCTTTGCAGCATCCTGCCGAGGACCTGTGCTGGGTGGTGTTAGCCCGAGGTGCTCCCCGTGGTGACTCCCCTTCACGAGGTCTGAGCAGAGCCTTGCCCGCTTCCAAGGCCCTCGAAGGACCAGCTCACATGCATCCAGAGTGGGAGGGTTGAAAGGCCCCTTCCCCATGGCAGGAGGTCTGTCTAGGAGCTTTTGGGGGGTGCATACTCTGGTTAAGAACTTTTGTTGGAGAACCTTATTTTTTTTCCCACTGTGTTGTTCTGGGCAGGTGCTATGATGCCATCCCTTTGACGTTGGGGGTGACATGGAGGAGGGCTCTGAGAACACTCCCTTAGCTGATGGAGCTGTTCACGAGGAAGAGGATGGCTTTCTTCACTGGGAAGCGTGTCTGTGTGGAGCTCTCTGGTTCAGTCAGAACCTAGACCCTGCAGACGTCATGGGACCAGGAAACTCTGATTGGCGGTACAGTTGCCTCCAAACTGGCAGGCAGCAGGAAGCCTCGCTGTTCCCCCTAGTTTTGAAAAAGTAGAATCTTCTGGAGGACGTGGCAGTATAGCATTATGGAAAGATTATGGGCTGAATACTGCTTCTGCCACTCATCAGCAGTGGTAGAAGGGGTAATTATCCCTAATTTACAGATGAGGAAATTGAGGCTTAGGGGGATTAAGTAATTGGCCTGAGGTCACGTAGTTAAAAGAGTTGGGACTCACTCAGGCCTGTCTGGACTCCGACTGCACTCTGAAATCTGCTGCACGCCCTCGGCTCTTCTCTCCATCCCTGCCTCACTCTTTCTCGCTCTCCTTTTGATTCTTTCTGTCTTCCTTCCCTCTCTTTTCTTCTTTCTTGCCCTCCGTCCCTTGCTCTCTCCCTGCCTTCCTCTTTTCCAGTGGTCTGTGGCCGAGTGTAGGGGATGGGACAGAACGCCCTTTATCTGTGTGGGTATGAAACTGTGGTTACAAACGTAGACCCAACAGAGCCCAACAGCCTTACCAGGTTTGCATCAAGGCCTGGCCACATCCTGGCTGTGAGCCTGGCCAAGCGACTGAACATCTCTGTGCCTCAGTTTCTCCATCTGTGAGCCCGAGATAGTAGTACGGCCTCTATGTTGTTAACGTAATAAATGAATTATCCCCTAGAAAGCACTTGGGACAGCGTCTGGGATATGGCGGACATTCACTGCCGGTGAGCCGTTACTATTTTGTCATGATTTTGCTGCTGTTTCTCCAGGCTGGAGAAGAGGGGGATACCTTGTGGCTGGTGGGACACTCAGCCTTACCCCATGCAGGTGCCTCCATGCCCGGGGTCTCCGCAGACAATGTTGCTGAAGTTTCGAAACAACTAAAGCAAAACTGGGTGATCAGCCAGTCTTAAAGTAATAGTCTAAGCAGAGTAACAGGGTATATATCCTATACTCTTACTGTGCAAAAAAGTAAGGGAAAATTTAAGATGATAGCTGAGGTGATGAAAAACACGTTCAAACTAATTTCTAGGTTCTGGGAAGATTCAGTTTAAATACTTTTGGAAGCAGTACAGAGATATAAGTTCTGGGGAGGGAGGAGTTGATATGACTGACTGCTCCTGAGGAGACTTCAGTTTTGTTGGAAACACGCTGACTGGCGGACAGCTTTGTGGGAGTGTTGGAGTTGGGGATGAGAGTTCATGTTTTGGGTCCACGTGTGGAGGACATCATCCTTTAGAATGATGACCTAGTTGGGGCGAAGAAGGAGATGCTTAGAGTGTTACAGATGGGAAATAGTGGAAAACACGGGCACAATGAGTCTGGGCTACTGAGTTCTGTTTTTCAGTAGGAATTTAAGAAATAACCATTGCACCCTCTTCTTCTGGGAGATGCTTTGATAGACCTGCCTGGAATATATATGTCCCCCAAAGGGTACACTGGACATTAAAATGCCAAAATCATCCTCCAGAAAATGTAAACGACAAGGTCATGCAAGTTGGAAAAACCTTTGCCCTTTCAGTGAGAGCTGAACCAGTGATCCCATCCACTTAGATGAGTAGAAAAATCATGTATGAAGGTAGTTACTCACAGTTTCAACAAATGTAACTAGCCCATAGGTACCAATTTTGACTGTCACATTCTATGATCTGTTCAACACAAGGTGTACAGAGGGGAAAGTGAACGCAGTGTGTGATGTTTTAGCCTCAAAATCCCCCCGAAGGAGCTGAAGCTTGCTGGAATAAATGCCCCGACTGCTGAAAATCTGGTGGCACAGAGAATTTGCTTGGGTTTTGGAGTTCCTCTTGACTTTCCCCGGTGGTTCCAATCTTCTGAAATATCTCTTAATAAACCATGGCTGGGGCTTCCTTGGCGGGTCAGTGGTAAAGGATCTGCCTGCCAGTGTGGGAGACACAGGTTCCATCCCTGATCTGAGAAGATCCCACGTGTGGGAACAGCGAAGCCGCAACCCTTGGGCCTGTGCTCTGCAGCCTGAGTGCCCTAGAACCCCAGCTCTGCAAGAAGACAGGGCACGGCTCGGAGAAGCCCCCGCACCTCGTGTAGAGAGTAGCCCCCACCTGCAGCAACTGGAGAAAAGCCTGAGCAACAGCAAAGACCCAGCATAGCCACCACCCCCCACCAAAAAAAAAGTGTGCTTGGTTGAATAATAATTAGCTGTATTTTCTCTATCATTGTTCTGCTTGAATAAGATTTCAGGGTTGAGTGGAACAAAAAAATCAGCCAAGAACCACCACCAAAGCTGGTGTCTAGATCTTCAGTGTATCAGAATCTGGTTGGATACTCAGCAATGCACAGAAGATTCAGACAAGGAGGCCAATTGGACCCTCTGCTAATTTTGCCATGGACTTTCAAGTCAGCCTCACAGACCCTATTGTCTGCCCCCAAGATCCCTTTTGTCTTCATCTCCCGGCTGCCTCTTTGATTACTCTGCCCATTACATTGGCCTTTTCCCAAATCATCCCAAGTGTTTACTCACCTTTGTACCTTCTGCTTTCTGTCCTCTCTGTCTAGAATACTCTTTTTGTTCACTCAACCTGTCTGGTGTTAGATGGACCTTTATTTTCTCTCCTTACACTCAAAGTGTTGTTCTACCGATTTCTGACTTGCACTGTAGCTCTTGAGAAATCTGTTAATTATTGTTTCTTAGTTCCTTAGTCAGTTAATTGCTGTTCCAGTACAGTTGGATTGCACATCTGAGGGTTCAACCAACTTTGGTTTGAAAAAATATATATATAAAAAAAATTCCAACAAGTCCAAAAAGCAAAACGTGAATTGACCTCATGCCAGCAACTACTTAATATAGCATTTACAGTGTATTTACGATTATTTACATAACATTTGCATTGTATTTAGCATTGTAAGTTATCTAGGAATGATGTAAAATATATGGGAGGGTGTGCAATACAATGCCGTTTTACAGAAGGGACTTGAACATCTGTGGACTGGGGTGTTTGTGGGGTGCTCCTGGAACCAGTCCCTCTTAGACGTTAAGGGATGGCTGTAGTCTGCCTTTTCATTCTGGCTGTTTTTAAGATCTCTTTGTCTCTGGTGTCCTCTTGTGCCACTGTGATGTCAGGAGGTCTTTTGATGACTCTGTATGGAATTTGTTAGGTCTTCTGAATCTTTGGATTGGTGTATTTCATCGATTCTAGGAAATATCCAGCCGTTCTCTTCATTTCTCTTCATTTGCCGCCTCTGATTCGATCTCTTTCTTTCTCTTTCTTTTCTCATTCTCGTTAGACGCCTTCAACATTATCACGTCTCTTAATACCTCCTTCAGTTTTCCATCTGTGTCTTTCTCTGCTTCATTCTCAATAATGTCTTCAGTTTTGTCTTCAAGATGTATCTTCATTGGTGTCTAGTCTGCTAATAAACATATCTGTTGCATTTTAAATGTCACTTATCTTACATGCTTGGATTTCCAAAAGTTCTACTTATTTAAAACACCTGCTTATTTTTGTGAGTTTTCTGTTTCATATTTATCTTATCAGTTGTTTATTTCTTTAAACATGATTGCATTGTATTTTGTGTTTGATGATTCTGGTATATGAGACTCTTTGCTAATCCTCTATGCATGTGTGTGTGAGCACGTGTGTGTGTGTGGTTTCTGCTGATGCTTCCTCCTGTATACCTGTATATTTGTGGCTTTTAAGTGTGTCACAGTTTTTTGAAAATTTATCTGTGGAGGTTCTTTCAGGCCTAAACTGAAGGCAGATTCTTCCAGAGAATTTGTTTGCTACTGCCTGATTTCTTGGGAGTCTCACCAAGCTGGGACCTCCCTGAAGCACATTTTTGTCTCGAGATTCGCCAGGTCACCAGGCTCTGTGAACTTCTGCGTGAGGGCCAGATCTTGATAACAGATGTTTAGGGGAGATTGTTTTCCCCATGAAGGCACAGGCTTGAGAAGTCAGATTTGCTTGCACTTCCTTGGAGGCCCCCATACTGCTTGTTATGTGGTGACACTGTACAAATTAGTGGGTTGGGGGGGAGCTCCTTTTCCAAGATACTCTATCACTATCGTATAGAACATTTTCAGAGTGATGTTAAAATCAGAGATGACTGTGGGGTGAGGCGCTCAGACCCCTGGAGGTGTGTGATACACAGGTGTCCTCACCTCAGATTAAAACATGTTCCCCACCCCATCCTGCCCATCTGTTACCAAGCGAAAGTTCATGAGCCCAACTCATAGAGAGGCCGCATCGAAACACTGGAGTTTGGAGCAGAGAACGGTTTTTGGTGAGGCCATGTGATGAGACAGGCGGCTCATGCTCCCCCAAACCCCTTAACAAAACGTTTTTAAAGGCAGGGGGACAGAGGGGCCTGGTTGGCTGTTGCAGACTTCTTGGTGTTGAAATACTTTGTTCTTGCAGCTGTCCAGGTAGCTCAGGTTACAATTTCCTGTAAACCTCCAACAACACAAATGTTGTTCTCTATTCTTCAACAGTTTACCTCTATATGAATGGAGAAGTGTTATACCTTTAAAGGTCAGAGCCTTGAGAATGGGCTTCCTGTGTATTTCAGACTATAGGTAACATTATTACCTTGAAGCAAAGACATAGAATACAAAAGGTTAAAGTAAAAGGAACAGACCTTCTATGGAGTCAGATTTGTCCTTGCCTATTACACAGCCAGTCCTGGCTCAAGGGCTCCATCCTCTGTGAAGATGTCCCTGGTTTCCCATGCTGTCTCCAAAGGCGTCTCCTCTTTGGAATTATCTTAGTCCGGTGTGCATTTATCGCAGATCCACTCTCATCACACCAGACCAAGAGCTCCATGTTTTATTCACATTTTTCTGTTCCATAGCACTCAGTGGAAGGCCTTAAGCAATAGTTGGAATATTTTGTTCAATAATTAAAGGAAAGGATTTAATTGAGTAACAGGATGCTGCTGCTGCTGCTGCTGCTGCTAAGTCACTTCAGTTGTGTCCGACTCTGTGAGACTCCATAGACGGCAGCCCACCAGGCTCCCCCATCCCTGGGATTCTCCAGGCAAGAACACTGGAGTGGGTTGCCATTTCCTTCTCCAGTGCATGAAAGTGAAAAGTGAAAGTGAAGTCGCTTAGTCTGACTCCTAACGACCTCATGGACTGCAGCCCACCAGGCTCCTCCGTCAGTGGGATTTTCCAGGCAAGAGTACTGGAGTGGGGTACCGTTGCCTTCTCTGAAGTAACAGGATGAGCACCTGCTAAACACAGGGTCACAAAAGGTTTGCAATTTGAATGGTGTTTAAAGATTCTTTAAATCTCCCACGTGTAGTTCAGAAAGGTTGTTAAAGTGGGTGAGGGCCTTCTCTGGGCTATGGCATACCCCATCCCAGAGAGCCTGGGTTTTTTGCACAGTCTCATTGTGTGGAGCTCGCAGTGGTTTGGCAGGACTCTGTACATGGTGGAGTCACAGATGTCTGTTACAGCGGAAAATCTTTGTATCGTTCTAAGAAAATGATTTTTGTCCCTCATTATTTTTTTCAAAGAGAGATTAGGCCTGAGTGTTCTACAAAAAGTGCTGCCACAAAGTTTATTTGCTTATTACTCAATATTTTTGACTTGATTTTTAAAGGGAATGAACACATATTGCAGTTTATCTTCCTTTCCAATTCTTTTCTAATATCAGGTGATTTTAGATTTTTTTTTTCCAGTAAAACTGGAGAAATGTTTTTTCAAGTCTTGAGTTTGCTTTATCTGGTTCTTCTGGAAAATTAACTTTGTATGGAGAACTTTTGACAAACTGCCTGATCTAAACTTTGAAGATCATACAGGACCTTCGTTTTAAAGATAGGGAAGCTGGAGGGAAATGGCTTGTCCTGCTCACTGACCAGTTAAGGATGGGACTGTTATGATTTGCTTCACCTGAGCTCAGAGCTCTGCTTTCTTTCCTCGACTCCATACACTCACAGCTTCAGCTTTATCCTAGGATTTGGTCTGATTTTAAATGTTAGCCGTTAAACATGTTTAAATGCCTCGTCTTCCCATTTGAAATTCAAAGCTAGTTGTGATAGTCTCAGGATGTGACCTCACTGGAAAGTGACTGGGCGTTTCTCGTTCTTGTTGTTTACTTTGTATTAATATTTGGGGAACCAGCAGGAAAGTATTATCCAGTGGCTGCTACTGACAGTGACTAATGCTCTGTCTTAGTTCGAGGTCTGAACACACTCACACGTTGTCTGGGGTGTGTTCTCGGTGATCGTTGGACTGGGCACTGTAGGTGCAGTGGGCACAGCCAGGGGCTGCAGGGCTTTGATCGGTGGGAGCAGTGGGGCTGCAGGCTCCTGTGTGGACCACCCAGGATGGCTTCCTCGATGGGAGGAGGAGTTCCATCACGGGCTGGGGTGGGAGACGTGAGGCACGCAGGCAGTCGGAGCTGCAGCTGCTCTCGTGCTCTTGATGATAATAACTGGAAAGGTGGGTGGAGAGTTGGATGGAGCCGTCTGATGCCCTGGAGAAATATACAGCTGAAAATTCCGACTTGGTCCTTAAGGCTCATGAAGTGAAGTGAAGTGAAGTCGCTTAGTCGTATCCGACTCTTTGCGACCCCATGGACTGTAGCCCACCAGGCTCCTCCGTCCATGGGATTCTCCAGGCAAGAGTACTGGAGTGAGTTGCCATTTCCTTCTCCAGGCCATCTTCCAGACCCAGGGATCGAACTCAGGTCTCATGGAGGGGATTAAAGCCGTGGGGTGGGATCAGGACCGAGGGCGGGACCTTGACACACGGTGGGCCAAGAAGCAGGTGCCTCTAGGTGGTAGCAGGAGCAGGCGCCCTCGGGGTGGGGTGCAGGCCCTCCAACGCTGGAAGGGACGACTGCTGTCGAGGGTGTCCCGGCAGAGGGAGATCAGGTCACGGTGAAATTGAGCGGGGCTCACTGGATTCGTGTGGCAAGGTGTGAGGACTCTGAGAGAGTGAACACCGACAGGAGACGGCCGTCTGTTGACAACAGGGCTGGCGGAGCTGTGGGGAGGATGGTATTGTGGTTAGGGGAGCGAGGCGGATGCAGGGGGACAGCCTTCTGCTCCGGGGGACAGCGGACTTTGTGGGGGCAGCTCTGAAGGGAAGGGGATGGGTTCACTTGCGTCAGTCCATCCTTTACCTCCTGGCTCTCCCACTTGTGTGACATACATTGTCACAAATGCCAGAGGCAGTTCAAAGCAGAAAGCTGGTGAATGGAAACATCCGAGGGAAGAAGAGGGGCCAGTGAAGGGCTCGTGGGCAGGAGAGGCCACCCCGCCGCCCAGCCGCTGGGTCGCCAGCCAGGTAGGGGTGTGTTTGAAGAGGGGCTGGCCGTCAGCAGTTCCCAGTGCTCAAGTCAGGTCAGCAAAGTTAATGGCTCAGGAGTGTTCGTGATTTTGGCAAAGACTATTACAGAAATGTAGTGGGGTCAAAGTCCAGTTGGCACAGGAGTGCTGGGTGGAAGCGCTGGAAAGTGGGCAGAATTGGTGGAGCAGGTTCCTGAAGCTGCCAGATGGACCTAGAGAGGAGTGTGGCCTAAAGGGTGGTATTGGGCAGGGCAGGATAGACTTGCGCTGTCCGCAAGCTAATGGAAGGAGGAAATAGAGTGAGTGGTGAGGAGCTGGAGGGGAGAAAAGTTAAGGAGTGAGGGCCCAGAGGAGGAAGCAGGTGGGCGGGAAGAGACACCTTGCCCGGTGATCAGGAGGGACAGAGGTAATGAGAGGGACCTAGATGTTTCTAGGTGGATCCCGACGGCTATCATCGATGGCTGTTGAGTCCCAGGGTCACTTGTGAGTTGCATCAGCTCCCACCTCCTTGGTCTTTACCCCAAGCTTCCTAACATTAGGGAAGTTGTTACCACCACCTACCTTGTAATTCAGGAATGTTGCCAAATCCAGCCTGCCTGCTGCCTGTTCCCTAAAATAAAGTGTTATTGACACATAGCCACGTTCATGCAATTATGCATCGTCTCAGGCTGCTTTTGCCCAACAGCAAAGCCTAAAATAGTCTTTGTCTGGCCCTTTTCAGAGGAGTGTGTAGACCTCTGGACAGGTAGGGAACCGAGGTGCCATGAGGATGCTGACTTCAAGGGCCCCTCTCCCCGCAGCGCTGGGAGCACGTCCCTCTGCCTTCCCTGGCATTCTCCAGACGCCGCCTGCCCTGAGAATTACCCGCCGACTCCTCTCTCAGGAACTTTAACTGTTAGGATCGGAGATTAGATCAGAGATGCACGAAACCTGGCCACACCTGCAGCGATACCTGTCTGGGTGCTCCCGAAGGAGCCCTGGTAATGCCCGCCTGCCCTGCTCTCTCCGGGACTGGGATGCGCTCCTTTATTCTGCTTCCCTTGGATTGCTCTTCCTCACCCTTTCTAAGCAGCCCAGACCTTCTTCCTCTCCAGAATCATCACCAGGAGCCCTGTGTCGTCCTCACCCTGGTGGTTTTGTTTCTCTGCCTTGAGTCTCCTCAGCAGTCGTATGTGCTGTTTCTACCCTTCTTGCGCATTTCCAGCCTCATCTGTGCCCTGGGAGAGGCTTCATCGTGGCGGGGCTGTGGCGTGCTCTGCTCCAGCCCGGGGGACGGGGACCGCTCTGACCCTGTGTCCCACGGTTGCTCAGCGGGCACGGATGCCCAGCATGTGCATTTCGATGAAGCTGAAAACATCTGGGTGCTGCAGAGTCTCGCTCTTGTGCACGAAGTGGTGCTAATTGCTGACCCTTCTCAGCCACTCTTGAAGCCCGACTCTCTGCTGACTCTCTCACATTCACTTTGAATTTCTGAATACACTGAAAGCAACGTGTTTGCAGGCACGGTTTTCCTCTGTATGCCACCCTGCTCAGTTGTCAAGAGAAAAGACACCTCCATTCAAATCTGGGTCTCTGTTGGACTTGGAAGTGCTTCTGAAGGTGAGACAGGCTGTGGCCTGGGACCACTGGCTGCAGTATTTGCACCTGGACAAAAATGCAGAGAACCTATAAGGGACGGAAAGTCACTGTGTGCACGAGCAGTTGGGGCAAATTACAGACACAAGACCAGAAGCTCTGAAGAGCTGGGAACAAACGCAGGGGCCTGGGGGCAAAAGCAATGTCCTGCACATGCCCACTGCCCTCAACAGCACCCAGGGGGGTGGCCGACCGCCTAAGCTATACCTCTGGCTGACCTCCGGGCCTGCTCCTACCCTCACCCCTTAGGAGCCACCAGCTTGGCCCCGCTTGGGGAATGAGCCAGCAAGGGAACCTGTTACTGGCTTTTCCCTCCCCACTGCCGCAGCGGGGTCCCCAGTAAAGCCTTGTGTGAATTTCTTGTCTGGCCTTCTATCAATTTCTGTTGATTGGGCAGGGCCAAGAATCCTGGTCGAAAACAAAGGGATGGAGATTTTAATAGCTGCAGTTTAGTTCTCCAGCTGAAATTTATCAGGGTGTAGTTGTATCTCCTTAGCCCTATGGTCTAGAATCTTGTTCCACAAAGTGTGGCCAGCCCACCTCAGTACAGGTGGCCCTTGGGACTGCCTTAAAAAGGTGGAGTCCTGGGTTGCCCCAACTTACGAGTCCAAATCTGCATCTTGACAAGGTCCCCTGGGATGTGTACATGCATTAAAGCTTGAGAAGCACTGCTCTGGCCTGTGGACCTTGTGTTTCAGATGAACACACAAAACACAGAGCCCTACCTCATCGATGTTTTATACCTTTTATATCTTTGCGAGGATGTGGTTTTATATTTTATGATGAATGTTGCCCCTATCAGAAAAATTTTGCCGTTTTTCTCAGTTATTGTTGGAGATAGATCATAATTAAGAGACTGAGTGTGCTTCTGAGGTTGCTTTTACTCTTTCTGCATTTAATTTCTCTCCTTATGTAGAAATA
>SJYC01125410.1:0-46729 GCA_006408675.1 Madoqua kirkii | reverse complement strand
GTGTGTGTGTGTGTGTGTGTGTGTGTGTGTGTGTGTGAGCATATTTTATCATTCCCCCTTGATGATCTTGGAAATCACTTGTATGCATAACTGTGAATTCTGTTCTAGGTGAAGTTTTATTTGTCATTTTTGGAGTCCTTAAAAAAAAGAGAAACTAATTAAATATAGGAAAAAGTCAATAGATGAATAAAACTACATTTCTTTAAAAGTACATAATTCATTCATAACACTAATTGATATTGTCCCTCTCACCGATTAATCCAAGCAGGCAGAGTAAAAGATTATAGCATTTATTGATTTTTGGACAAGTCATGCACATACACAGAATTCAGACCATTTCATTCCCATCCTCATCTTCTAGCTGGACAACTCTTTGTATAAGTTTCTTGGGGACACTCTAAGAGGTAGCAGAAGTATTAGGAGGTTTAGTGTGGTTTGGCCCAGAGGGTGAGCTCTGATGCCAGACAGAGCCTGAAACTCCAGTTACTCGCTTTGTGACTTTGGGCAACCTCACTGTACCTCAGTTTTTCTCATCTGCAAAATGGGTATATGAGTGAGGTCTCAGAATTACTGAGAACAACTAATGAGATAATTTGTGTAAAGTGCTAAGAACAACTCTTGGCATGCAGAATACATGCAACAAGCATTAACAATTAATATTAAAAGTGAACATTTCTTTTTGTCCTTACCCTGTACATAGATAGTAGCATATGGTGCACACTTCCACACCTTTTTCTTTTAACCTAACAATATGGATATTGGTTCATTTTGTTACGTATAGATCTGCCTCATTCTTTTTAGTGGGTCCACAGGATTCTCTTCTGTGGATATAATTTTACGTATCTAGTCCTCTATAGGTGGACATGTAGCTTATTACGATATTATGAAGAGTCTTAATATTATGGTGGTATTATAAAGAGCCTTAGTGAAATGTTCTGTGTACATGTACTAGTGTGTCTGTAGGATGAATTTCTAAAAGTGGAATCTAGAAATGGTTGAAGTACAGGTTTTGTTTTGCTGGATACTGACAAACTTCCTCCGTAGAACGATGTACCCCTACCAGCAAAATATTCTCATATATACTTGTTTTGACAATCAGCATTTAATTTTTAAAAATACGATTTTGTATTAGAGAAATGCAAATCAAACCTCCAGTGAGGTTCGCTTCACACCAGTCAGGATGGCCATCGTCAAAAAGTCTACAAACAGTAACTGCTGTGGCGGGTGTGGAGAAAAGGGAACCTTCCTATACTGTTGGTGGGCGTGCAAATTGGTGCAGCCACTATGGAAGACAGTAATTGTGCTCAGTCGTGTTTGACTGTATGTGACCCTGTGGACTGCAGCCCACCAGGCTCCTCCGTCCATGGGGATTCACCAGGCAAGAACACGGCAATGGGTTGCCATGACTTCCTCCAGGGGCTCTTCCTGACCCAGGGGTCGAACGCAGGTCTCCCGCATTGCAGGCAGACTCTTGACCAGCTGAGCCACCAGGGAAGCGGAAAACAGTGTGGTGTTCCTTAAAAAAGCCAAATAGAGCCACAGTGCTTGCTGTGGTTTGCCAGGTGCACTGTGGGGAACGCACAGAAGGTTTGTGCTGAGTTGGGGGCCCGTGGACAGCTGGGGCTCCCCGGGGCTCTGCGGTGGTGGGCTCCATCCGCTCCGGATGCTTGCCTGCTGCTGGGAGTCGAGGAGGCTGTGAGGTGTTCCCTGGAGCACTGGACCACAGGTTCTTCATCAGCGTGGCGGTCGCCCCTTCTCAGCAACTTGACAGGATCTCCACCGGAGGAGCGTGTCTCCCCCACCGCTTGGGAGTTTAGCCGACGCAAGAGGTGCGGCTGAACTCGGCAGTCGGTACCGTCCGTGTGGCTCTTGTCACGCGCTCGTCTTTTTGCCACTTGTTAGCTGTCACCAGCACCCTGCGAGACAGGCGAAATACCGACGCTTAGAGGGGTCAGCTGACATGTAAACTGGGAAGGGGACAGAAGTGAGATTTGTGTCCGGGTCTTTTTCGTAGTGAAGATCACCCTTCCTTGTCCACTGTGCCAACACCGAGGCCGGAGCTCTCACATTTGTCTGACACAGTAGTTTTTTCTAAATAAGGGCTCATTATCACTCCTGCTTCAACTACCCGTAAGGTAATTACAGTCAATTTTCATGTTGCTAATGGTTTTCAGTATCTCCTCTAATTATCTTTATTACTTCTCAGAAGACTGAGGCCTTCGTGCATTGACAAGTCGTCAGGTTTGCCCTTGAGTTCCCAGCGATCAGCAGTACCACCCAGGGTCTCCCATCAGCTTCCGGTGATGAATAGAGTGAATAGAGGGCTCTCTTTCTGTCTCCCCCCGTCCTGGTGGCCCAGCAAGGTCATCACCCACTTCTCTTAGGATCCGTACGCACACTAGGCAGCGTTCTTGCTGTACACGTATCTTCCCGTCCAGGATTTTCCCGTCTTCCCACGGAGTGAAATGGATATTTCTGTCTTCATCAGTTCCTCCCACGCTGCCCATTTTCTCCTTCCTTTGTGTCCACCGTCTCTTTTGAAGTGTTCTATAGGCTAATGGAGATTCGTCGACTTCTCATCCTTCATTTATTTCTTGTCATTCTTTTAGTTGTAAGGCTTACTGTATTCTGTGCCTTCCCTGAGCAATATTATTGATGCTGTTTTCCTGTCCCTTTGCCCCAGTTCTGTTCCAGGCTGTTCAGGGTCTGGGTCGGGGTGTGCTGGAGCAGGGCCAGGCCAGCACTGGGGGAGACCACAGGGACCGTCTGGCCTTCTAGATTCAGAGCATCACTCAGCTCTGCCCATCATTCTCTTCCTAGCTGCCCCAGCCCCCTGCCAGTGCCCAGCAAGGCTTTTCTCCAGGACCACAAGTTAGCTAGGGAAGAGAAAGCAGTGCCTCCAGCATCAGGCAAGAGGGCGTGGTCTCTACAGTCTCTGGTCTTTCCTGGGTGGGTTGTGGGTTCCACGCCTGGCTGGGCACCCTGGGCTTTGATCCAGGTGTCTGGTACCCACTACCTCGAACCTCACACTAAGGCTGTAAGGGTCATTACTCTCTGTGTTTTTGCCAGTCAAGCAAGTGATGCTCCGAGAGGCTGAGATCTCGCCTGGGAGCACACGCCTGCCTGTGGGGGCTCCGGGGTTCCAGCCCTGTCTGTGGGCCTCCACAGTCTGCTTCGCTTCCACCGAAGCACATCTTTTCTGTGCAAAGGCGCTTGATGCCTGGGTGCTTTCTGCGTTTCTGTCGTCTTCACTGACTTAGTGCCTTCATGTCCTAATTAGCGGGCGTCTCAGTGAGTGTCTTAATCCTACTGCGTCATGCTCCCTGGAGTTATTTATTTTTCCCTGTTTGACTCACTGGGCTTTGCTGGTGGCTCAGTGGCAAAGAATCTGCTTCCCAGTGCAGGAGGTGCAAGGTCAGTCCCTGGGTCAGGAAGACCCCCCTGGAGGTGGAAATGGCACCACTCCAGGATTCTTGTGTGGGAAATCCTGTGGACAAAGGAGCCTGGTGGGCTACTCCATGGGGTCGCAAGAGAGTCGGACACAACGAAGCGATGAAATAACAACATTTGACTCATTAATAATCTCAGCACATCATTTCCCTTGTTCACTGTTTTAGCACCCGGTGAGCCCCGTTTCCCAGGCTCCTGCACAGGGGGAGCAGGCCTTAAAGTGATATCACATGGGGCCTTGACCATCTGATAATGTCAGATCAAGGTCATTGATTATTTTCCGTTTAATGAGTTAAACTTTGACGCTCAAAGGATTTTTACATGGATTCTTTTCCTTTTAGCGGTCCTGTTTTTTTACTTTTAGACCTGTCTTGCTTAACAGATCATTCTGTAGGAATTTTATTATAGGTAATATCGGGCTGACTGCAGACTGGGATAAGACCTTTGAAAAGTTTAGGGTATGTCTCAGTTTCATAACATTCTTATAATGAGTTTAATCTGCAGTGAAAATTTGAGATGAGGTACTTTTTAGTTCTATAATTCTGGTTTCTGATAAGTTTTGATTTGGTAAAGACCAGTATTTTCTTACTCATTGTCTTTAGTTAAGGGGTCTAGAGATATCATTAAAGTATATTTTCCCCGGGTAGGAATGAATATATATTAATTATGGAAACTGTAGGAAATGAAGAGCTATATAAAGAATAAAATATTAGTCACCTGTAATCTCACTTTCTCTCACTTTCTTTTGACCATTTTGGGATTTCGGCCCCTGTCCCCGAGTCTTTATGTGTGTGTGTGTGTGTGTGTGTGTGTGTATTTTGTCAGATCTAAGATCACATCACATGCAGTTTTGTATTCACCTTTGTCATTTAACATAGATTCTCTATCATTAAAACTCTTCATGCTGCTGCTGCTGAGTCGCTTCAGTCGTGTCTGACTCTGTGTGATCCCATAAAGGGCAGCCCACCAGGTTCCCCCATCCCTGGGATTCTCCAGGTAAGAACACTGGAGTGGGTTGCCATTTCCTTCTCCAATGCATGAAAGTGAAAAGGGAAAGGGAAGTCGCTCAGTCATGTCCGACTCTTCCCGACCCCACGGACTGCAGCCTACCAGGATCCTCCATCCATGGGATTTTCCAGGCAGGAGTACTGGAGTGGGGTGCACAATTTTAATGGCAGCTTAATATTTCATAGTATGTTTATGTCATCACTTCCTAGCCATCCCACAGTGGCAGGCATTGAAATTGTTCCAGTTTTATGAATAATGCTCCCAATAAAGCACCTGCTTTGTCCTTGTCTGGATTTATGATTGTTTCATTTAGACTGATTTTTTTTGAAGTGAATTTAATAGGTCAAAGAGTATGATCACTTTATTTTTTCCTCTTTTTTATTTTTTAAATTATGAATATATGATAACACACTTACAGGAGACTTGGAAAATGCAGAACAAAGTTACATGTAATTCCACTAAACATTACAATTACTTTTTAAGTAGAAATAAATTAAGATTTCTAGTTGGAGTTTTATTATCACTCTCTCAAAAATTAATAGAATGAATAGACAGAGAAGTAGAAGGATACAATAAGCCCGGAAAACACTGTGAACCAATTCAACATAATTAAGGTTTATACAGTTTCCACACACCAGTAGGATACACATTTTATTTAAGTTCCATAGACTATAAACTGGGAGACACTAGAATGTATCCAGGAACATAAGACCAGGTGCAAAAATTTCATGGTCTAAAGGTACTGAAATCAGAGGCTGTTCTCTTATCACTGTGGAATTATGTTAGAAATAAATATCAATAGGTACTTGAAAATAGCCTGCAGATTTACCAAGAGAGATCTTTGACTTAGCCATTGAAGGCCTCAATAAAGTTAGAAGACTGAAAAACCAGAGGGTGATTGCAGAGAAGGAAGCATTTAAATGAGACATCAGTATCAAACTGAGAAATTGGTATCAAAGATACGTTAACAGTTCCATGTGTGTGTGATCACTTTAAAGGTATGTGATACATAAGTTGAAAGATACATAACTGGCCAAGTTATTTCCCAGTTAGCAGGTGTAAGCTATTATATATGGAATGGATAAATAGTAAGATCCTACTGTATAGCCCAGGGTACTATATTCAGTACCCTGTATAAAGCGTGATGGAAAAGAATAAAAAAAATGAATGCCTGTGTATATGTGTATTGGAGAAGCAGTGGCACCCACTCCAGTCCTCTTGCCTGGAGAATCCCATGGATGGAGGAGCCTGGTGGGCTGCAGTCTATGGGGTCACTAAGAGTTGGATAGGACTGAGCAACTTCACTTTCACTTTTCACTTTCACACATTGGAGAAGGAAATGGCAACCCACTCCAGTGTTCTTGCCTGGAGAATCCCAGGGACGGGGGAACTTGGTGCGCTGCTGTCTATGGGGTCGCACAGAATCGGATACGACTGAAGCGACTTAGCAGCAGTAGCATATATGTGTATAACTGAATCACTCTGCTGTACAGCAGAAATTAATACTACATTGCAAATCAACTATACGTCAATAAAAAAATCAAACACTAAAAGAAATAAAGTTTTCCAGAGTGAATTTCTATGCAGTCAGCAGTAGGAGGAGGGGCCAGGCAGGACTCATACCTGCTTCAAGCATCATGTGCTGAGGTGGCTGATGTGAGAAGCAAAAAATCATGGTGTTTATTTGCCTTTCTTTGATTGCCAGTGAAGTTAAACGTTTTTATCTGTATATTAACCTTCAGTTCAGTTGCTCAGTTGTGTCCAACTCTTTGCGACCCCATGGACTGCAGCCCACCAGACTCTTCTGTCTATGAGATTGTCCAGGCAAGGATATTGGAGTGAGTTGCCATTTCCTTCTCCAGGGGATCTTCCCAACCCAGGAACTGAACCCCGGTCTCCTACACTGCAGGCACATTCTTTACTGACTGATCTACAAGGGAAGTCCTGACAGTTTGTAAGGCATCTTTATATATGAAGGCTATCGATTCTTTCTCTATGATAGTTTTGAAAGTATTTTCCTCATTAGGTGCTGCCTTTTATTAATATCTTTTGATGTTTGTGTGCATGTGTGCTAAGTTGCTTCAGTCGCGTCTGACTTGTTGCGACCCTATGCACAGTAGACCGCCAGGCTTCTCTGTCCTTGGGGATTCTCCAGGCAAGAATACTGCAGTGAGTTGCCTTGCCCTCTTCCAGGGGATCTTCCCAACCCAGGGATCGAACCTGTGTCTCTATGTCTCGTACATTGGCAGGCGGGTTCTCTACCACTAGTGTTACTGGGGAAGGCCAGTAGCTGATGTTTAGGTGTGTTTAATTTGCTAATTTTTATTTATAATGTTAGTTCACTGTAAGTGTATAATCTTAGAATATATCTGCTGCTAAGCTGCTAAGTCACTTCAGTCGTGTCTGACTCTGTGCGTCCCCATAGATGGCAGCCCACAAGGCTTCCCTGTCCCTGAGATTTTCCAGGCAAGGACACTGGAGTGGGTTGCCATTTCCTTCTCCAATGCATGAGAGTGAAAAGTCAAAGTAGAGTCACTCAGTCGTGTCCGACTCTTAGCAATCCCATGGATTGCAGCCAACCTCCATCCATGGGATTCTCCAGGCAAAAGTACTGGAGTGGGCTGCCATTGCCTTCGCCAAGAATATATCATTACTATGTAAAAATAAATCTACTGATTTTAATTTTTAAGAAGTAATTTTATTTTTTATGGGTATGTGACTTCTGTCACAGTTTTAAAAAGTCTTTCCCTACAGAAAGGAAATAATATGCTTAACTGGTTTTTTTAATAACTCTTCTAATGGAATTTTTAAACTTTGTGAGTTGCTTGGAATTAATTTTGGAGTGTATCTTTCTAACTTGATTTCCTCCTATAGATAATCAGTTGACCCAGCAATTGTTTTGTTGAATCAGCCGTTGAATCCACCACAGAGCTTTCTCATCACTTCATCACGTATTCCTGTTTTGCATATCTTAGAGTCTGTTCCTATGATATTTTTGTTTTACTAATCTGCTTCTGATTTAGCCTAAAATTGTATTTAAAAATTATTCTTTTGAAATATAATTGATTTGTAGTATTGTGTTCATTTCTGTTGTATAGCAAAGTGAGTCAGTTATTCATATGTGCACATTTTTCCCTGTTCTTTTCCATTATGAGTTATCCCAGGATATGGAATATAGTGCCCTGTGCTGTACGGTGGGACCTTGTCTCTCCATTCTCTGTATGACAGTTTATATCTGGTAACCCCCGCCTCCCGCTCCGTCCCTCCCTTACCCTCCCGCTAGGCAAGTGCAGGTCTGTTCTATCTGTGCGTCTGTTTCTGTTTTGTAGATAAGTTCATTTGTGCCATAGTTTAGATTCTTCAAGAAAGTGATGTCTTATGGTATTTGTTTTTGTCTGACTTACTTGACCTGGTGTGATCATCTCTAGTTCCATCCATGTTGCTGCAAATGGCATGACTTCATTCATTTTTATGACTGAGTAATAGTCCATTGTATACGTATACACACCAAGATCTTCCTGGTGGCTCAGACGGGAAAGCGTCTACCTGCAATGCGGGAGACCCAGGTTCGATTCCTGGGTCGGGAAGATCTCCTGGAGAAGGAAATGGCAATCTACTCCAGCGCTCTTGCCTGGAGAATCCCATGGATGGAGGAGCCGAATAGGCTACAGTCCATGGGGTCGCAAAGAGTTGGACACGACTGAGCGACTTCACTTCACTCACCACATCTTTACCCATTCATCTGTTGATGGACATTTAGGTTGCTTCCATGTCCTGGGTACTTTGATTAACACAGCTATGAACGTATAGGTGTATGTACCTTTTTGAATTATAGTTTTGTCAAGATATATACCCAGGAGTGAGATTGCACGATCATGTGGCAACTCTATTTTTGGTCTACAATTATACTTTTAATTATTGTAGATCTATAGTATGTTTCGGAGAAGGCAATGGCACCCCACTCCAGTATTCTTGCCTGGAAAATCCCATGGACGGAGGAGCCTGGTGGGCTGCAGTCCATGGGGTCGCTAAGAGTCAGACACAACTGAGTGACTTCACTTTCACTTTTCACTTTCATGCATTGGAGAAGGAAATGGCAACCCACTCCAGTGTTCTTGCCTGGAGAATCCCAGGGACAGTGGGCCCCTGTCTATGGGGTCGCATAGCGACGGACATGACTGAAGCGACTTAGCAGCAGTAGCAGCATAGTATGTTTTATTATTTGAGAGGTTGTATTTCTCCTTCTTACAGTTATTTTTAGAACTTGCTTCTTTTAACCTTTTAGGTCAAAGAATCACTCTGCCAAAATCTTTACCCTCTGTCTCCCTTGGCCTCTCTACTCCCACCCTCAAGCAAAAACAGACAGAATGAAAACCAAAAGGAGACACAGACAGCTGTGGGATGTATAACTGCAATTGCGTGGAACCAGGAAAGTGCTTTTAGGCAGAACTGAGCTCATTTAGTGCCTATCTGGAAAGGCGCTTTTCCTTTGAACCGAAGCTTCTTAGTTCTCTGTGTTTTGCTTAATCTACAGTTTTGTCCTGTTAGAGGTAGTTATCCTGCATCTCTGTTTAAGCACCAAAGACGGTCTGAGGCTGTGACTACAGCCTGCTAATGGCCACCGGTGGCCAAAGGCTGCCCACCCACGGCTCTCAAGCTGGCATGGGTTTTACGCTTTTATGAGCTTGTAAAAATCAAGCAAAGAAGGGTATGTATGACAGAGACCCTGTGTGGCCTGCAAAGCCCAGCATGTTTACAGTTTAGCGCTTTACAGGTGAAGTTTGGTGAAGGCATCTGCAGCAAAGCGCAGGCGCACCGACAGCCCTGGGGGAGGCTTCTGATTGCTTGTTTCAGGCCTTTACGGTGATCTTATGTAAGGATAGGGGTGGACGACTACAGGTGTGGTTTTGTTCTTCCTTCGTTTTCTCTGTACATTTCAAAATGTTTTCCTATGCTTTGTTTTTTTACTTTTAAACTTTTAATTGTATATTGAAGTGTAATTGATTAACAGTGTTGTGGTAGTACCAGGTGGACAGCTGGGAGACTCAGCCATACATATCCATGCGTCTGTTCTCCCACCAACCCCCGCAGTCTGCCACATACACATACACAGTTCTGTTCAATAGGCCCACTGTGCTTTGTGGTACGACCTTGTTGGTTATCCATTTCAAATACAACAGTGTGTACTTGTCAGTCCCAAACTCCCCTACTATCCCTTCCCCAGTCCTTCCCTTCTGGCAAAGTTCTTTCTCTAAGTTTGTGAGTCTGTTTGTTTTGTAAATAAGTTCATTGCTGGTACCTCTTTTTAGGTTCTGCATATAAGGGGTCCAGGCTTCCCTGATGGCCCCGTGGCAAAGAATCCGCCTGCTACTGCAGGAGGCACGAATTCGATCCCTGGGTTGGAAAGATGCCCTGCAGAAGGAACGTGCAACCCACTCTGGTATTCTTGCCTGGGAAATCCTATGGACAGAGGAGCCTGGTGGGCTGCAGTCCACGGGGTTGCAGCGACTAAACTACAACAACACATAAGGGATGTCATACCATGTTTCTCCTTCTCGGCCTGACTTACTTCACTCAGGATGACGAGCTCCAGATCCATCCATGGTGCTGCAAACGGCATGATTTCACTCTTTCTGATGACTGAGTGCTATTCCATTGTATATATGTCCCCCACCCTCTATATCCATTCTTCTGTGGGTGGACATTTAGGTTGCTTCCATCTGTTGTCTTGGCTATGGTAGATGGTGCTGCAGTGAACACAGAGTGTTTTCACGCACTTTACACTTTAAAAAGTGCCTTGGGACTTCCCTGGTGGTCCAGTGGTTAGGACTCCAGTGCTGAGGACATGGGTTCAATCCTTGGTTGGGGAACGAAGATCCCGCATGTGGGTGGTGTGGGCAAAAAATGAAAAGACAACTTTTCTTTTAAAGTGCCTTGAATGTTGCGAATTCTTTTTTAAAGTACTTCTTTTGGAAGGCTCACATCTGCTCATTTTTCTTTTTTGTTTTGTTTAGTTGCTCAGTCGTGTCTGACTCTCTGTGACCCCATGAATCGCAGCATGCCAGGCCTCCCTGTCCATCACCAACTCCTGGAGTTCACTAAGAACATCCAATTTTTATACCCTGTGTCCTGAAGCAGGGCTATTGAGGTCAGCCGCTGGCCACACAGGAGTGTCTGCGGGGCTCCAGGCAGACTGCAAGTCCGCCCCAGGCTCCAAACCCCAACAGCAATGCTGCTCTATAGACCTCTTCTTAACTGGAGTGGGGCCTTGCATTAATCTGACGTGGTCTGGTTTATTTATCCAATTAACTTATGTTAACAACTGACCCTCTGTCTCCATGGGCTCGGCATCTGAGGGTTCAGTCACTGCAGAGTGTAAATATCTGAGACAGGAACATCCAAGGAATTTCCAGAAAGTGAAACTTAAATTTGCTGTTTGCCAGCAACTATTTACATAGTATTTACATCAAACTTATAGTTTACATATTTACTTATAGTTTACTGTATTTACATAGTATTTACATTGTATTAGATATGAGAAATAGAATTGGAATATCTGGACATATTTTAAAGCAAAGGAGAATGTGCATAGGTTATAAGCAAATACTGAAGCAGTTTACATAAGGGAATTGAGCAAACCTGGATCCCAGAACTGATCCTCTGCAGATACTGAAGGATGACATCGCTGGAGACAGCTCAGACTGCCCCGGGCATGGACTGGTGTGTGTAGCCACACCGGGCACAGGCCTGGTTCAGGTGGGTGTGTCGCCCTGCGGAGGCTGTGGGAGTCCTGCAGGAGTCTGAAGGCTTTACAGGGTCTGAAGGATGAGAGATGGTTGGCAGGAGAGAGGTGGGGTCTGCAGGTCACTGTCAGTGGGAACACGGGTGGATTCCATGTCCCAAGAGACCTGGAAACCCCGAGGAAAGAAAGGCAAGAAAGCAAAATAATACCAGTTCTGCCTGGTGTTCCAGAAGTTTCCATCACTGCTGAAGAAAGGCTGGAGAGGACCAGTGAGACCAGGTTTCATGTCTGGGCAGCCTGAGCCTCAGAGCTGGGACCAAGTGTAGGGCTTGTCTCCTGTGTCTTGGAAAATGTGATCAGTCAGGCATTGAGTCCAGCCTTTTGGATAATCCGAAAGGAGAAACAACCAAAATTTAAGTCTTAAGCTCCTAAGTGTACTTTTTGAAATATAGAAGGTGTTTGCTAGATGTTTCATATCATTTTCTCCCCCCTCCAAATGTAGTGTTGTTCAAGAGGAGTATAAGGCCCTGCTGAATTTGGTTAATAGAATTTACAGCAGGCAAGTCAGGCATAGACCAGATTTCATGGAAAAATTTCTAAAGCAAGGTTGTTGGAAATTTAAATTACATTTGAGTGTGGCTGATCACTCCTGGAAAATGCAGTCGTGCCTCACTAAATTAGAATTAAAAAACTCTACCGGGATCTGCCTGCGGTTAACAGTGTTGTTTGCTGATGCTGTGGGGGACCAAGTTTGAGTTTTGATCCTAGGTATATGCATTTTCCAGATGTAAGCATTTCTCCCAAGTTAATGAAAACAAGACTGTATCTGGAGCTCAGAGCTTACTTTGAGAACACGTCCACCAGCAATTGAGTGTTCAATCAGGAATGCTCAACCCTGTCTCTGGTATACTTTTCAAGTTAATTGCTTGTAGTCTCACTTTACTAAAATGTTTCCTATCTTTTCTAATAATGCATTAACTGATTCATCAGGTCTTTAAATCTTTAGGAAATACTCTTTACCAGAAGCTTATGATAAAAATTTCATTTTACTATCAGAAGTCTCAAAATACTGCTCTTTTGTAGATGAATGAAGCTATTGTTTTTATCATGGAGTGCTGCGTGACTTTTAAGTTGTATGTAATGAACATAACTGATTTTGTTTTAACTGTAATTTGTTAACTTCTGTACATATCACTAAAATAAATTTGAAGTTGGAAAAACACACCCAAAACTCCAAGGAGTCTTTGGAGAAGTTCCCTCTCAAGAAAAGTATAGTTTTAAGAATCAAGGAGGAAAAAAAAAGATTCAAATATTGGGAGATTTGTCAGGATCTATCCATTCATCTCACATATTTCATAAAATGACCTGCATATCTGGCAGGTGCTGTTGGATGTGATGTGAGATGGCGATGTGATAAATTGTTCAGTACAGCACCTTTGATGGAAGTCAGAGCTCTGTCCTTGTAGACCAGGTGCATTGACGTTTCGTGCCCTCATCGCAGAAAGGAGAGCTCAGCGAGTCTCATGTAGGGGAGGGGACGAGCCAAGACCTTGGAAGTGTCCTTGGTGGTCTCTCTGATCCCTTAGATTCTTGCCAGGACTCCTCTGCAGGTCACTAGGACATATATATACTTGAAGAGTTGTGTGTAATATAATCAAAGAGTTGTACATGTACGTAATCATGAAGAGTTGCATCTAAACTCCCTCAGAAAGGGATTTCTAGACAGTCTTTAAAGATGTGCGTATTTCCTGGGGGTATGTTCAACTCCCAGCAGAGTGCCTGGCATGTGGTACTCTGCGAACGTTTGTAGAGAGAATAAGTGGACTCTGGAATAGGTGTCTTGAGACTGAATCTTGGGTCTCCCTTTCCACCCGTGCGGGGCTGTAGATGGGGGCCGCCATTTGTTCATTGGTGACCATGCAAGGCGTTGTGTTAAGAACTTCCTCTGCCATCTCATTTGATCGTCCCAAGAAGGGGCCTGAGGAAGGCGTGAGCTGCAGCCTGTTAGGTGGTGCGGTGTTAGGTGACTGGTCTCAGCCCAAGGCTGGGTACAGAGAGGGCGCACAGTGTGCGTGAACTCCTCACTGTCCACACCTGGACGCCACAAGCCTCCCTCTGCTCACGCTCCATTTGTCAGAGCTGGTCACGTGGCAGCGTCCAGGTGCAGGGAGTGGAGAAGTGTGCCTTCTGTGTGCTGGGAAGAAGGGGAAAGCTGGAGACTGGTGTATCATCAGAGCGGCTCCCGGGGGACCATTGCACAGATGGTAAAATGGAGTGCAGAGAGGAGGCGTTACTGGTCCATGTCACATCCCCGGAATGTGGCAGAACAAGGCCTGGGACTTAGAATTGTTTGTCTCCACAGTCCACACTCTTAACCACCAATGCAGTGCCGCCTTTCTTAGGGAGATGGATTTTCTTCTTCAGAAAACTGGACCTTAATGAGGGGCTGAATAATAAAAGTACTGGACTAGGGGCTGGGAGCCTGGTTTCTGGGACTGACTCTCTCACCGATCCTCTTTCCTCTTGTCCGGGTGACTTCCTCCCATGGGAATAACTGTTGCTATGGTGATGGCAAAGTGCCACACGTGTGCATCTGGAGAGGTGCAAGGATGCGATGCTGTTGTTGCTGACACTGCCGTGCGCACTGCTCTTGTGTGGACTTTGCACACGTAACAGCGTCATGATTCCTACAAGGAAACAAGGAAGCTTTACAACAGTCTTGGTACATTTGGTTGTTTCCACTGTATGAAAATATCTTATATCTTACAAAGTAAATTTAAATGTTTCAGGGATTTCATTAGATTGAAATGATGCCAAGTTGCAACTAAAGTTATAAACTCACATCTTTTATTCCCCCCTCCCATTTTTTTATTGTATCAATTTTGCAAGACTGTTCTTTTTAAAGAATTGTTTCATTGAAGTATAATTGTTTTACAGTGTTGTGTGAATTTCTGCGGTACAGCAAAGTGACTCCGTTATTGTTGTGCAGTCCCTCAGTCGTGTCTGACTCTTTAAGACCTCATGGACTGCAGCACACCAGGCTTCACCATCTTGCAGAGTTTGCTCAAACTCATGTGCATTGAGTCGGTGATGCCACCCAACCATCTCATCCTCTGTCACCTCCTTCTCAGTTATACGTGTACGTATGGGGGTTTATTCACTGAGTTGTGTCTGACTCTTGCGACCCCATGGACTGTGGCCCGCCAGGTTCCTCTGTCCGTGGAATTCTCCAGGCAAGAATACTTGAAGTGGGTTGCTGTTTCCTTCTCCAGGGGATCTTCTCGACCCAGGAATCGAACTGAGGTCTCCTGCATTGCAGACAGATTCTCTACTGACTCACCTGTGAGTGGAATATACGTGTATGTGTATATATCACACATACACATCTATATTCTTTTTCATATTCTTTTCCATTACGGTTTATCCCAGGATACTGAATATAGTTCCCTCTGCTCTACAGTAGGACCTTATTGTTTCAAGAGCTATTCTTTTAAAAGTTAATGTTCCAAAAAACACTTGTAGATGATACAAATGGATATGTCCTGTAAATCCAAGAAGCTGTAATACTTTGCCATCTGTCGATGGTGAATGGAGGGGTTCAGAGCGGTTGTGTGTTGTCTGTGGCGTAATTAGGAAGAGCAGCCCTGTTCCTTTGTGGGTGTGGAGGAGAGGGAAACTCTGTGTGTATATCAAGTGTTAAATCACTGACTGGCTTCCTGGTGCCCACAGTTGGTGTGACTGTGGTTTTCCGCACTTGCTTGCATCCTGGAGAACTCCTGAGCTCTTGTTTCATATACATCGCTCCCCTCGAGCCCACACACCCGATCCCAGCTCATACTGAAACGTGGAGCCCCCAGGGCCCCCAGTTGTAGGTCCCTTCCCTTCAGATGGGACATCACAGATTTTTACCGTCCTCTAACTTCTTCCTGGACGTGGCTAAAACTGCAGCGAATAATCAGAGTAGAAAAGAAAAAGCTTTCTGTGGAAATTTGGGAGCAGAATTCCCATTAATTAAAAAAAAATACTCGGCATATTTTTCTCAGGGCCCTTCATATAGACATGTTTGGCCTTCATTGTTTAAATATAACCCTGCTAACCCAAGGGCAAGTTATCTGTGCCCCCTCCTCTCCCATTTGGACATAAAGCCTGTGATTGTTGATTGTTCTGGTTGGGTCCTTTGGAAATGAGATTTCAGTTTAGCAGAATATTTCCATTACAGGGTAACGGGCCTTTTAAATTTTGTACTTTTATAAGGGCTAGGAAAACATTTACCATTTGCTCCCGGTGTTCCCTTTGCAGAGTCCTGAATAGACAAGGCAGATTCATTAGAGAATGCATCATGAAGTGTTCAGGAAAAGAGCACAAAAGTCGGCCTTTACAGCGTGAAACAAGCCTTTGTCGAGTTATGTATGTGGTGGTTTTAGCTGGCCTTGGAAGTTATGTAAAGCTCTGTACATGCTTTTATACCCCAACGTGGTCCGTAAGAGTGATGCTGATGCTTCGGCTTTACAAAAGCCCCTCGTGACCACCCAGCTCAGCTCCTTCCTGCATCTCTCAGCTAGGGAGAGAGATCACTGTACCCACCCCCATCCCTGTTCTTTGCTGTCCACTTACATAATCACTTCTTGGAGCGCTCTCCTTAGACTGTTTAAATTCCAGGTGAATCGGTCTTTTGTGCTTTCCGATTTCATTCAGTCATAATACATTTCAAGTACCTTTCCCTTTTCTTCTTCTTCTTCTTTTTCTATTATTGCCTTTAAGTTCCTCCAGTTTCTTTTACTTCACTTTGGGATAACTTTTTTTTTTTTGCCATGTGGCATGTGGGATCTTAGTCCCCTGAACAGGGATCAGGTATTAAACCGATGCCCGTTGCATTGGAAGCACAGAGTCTTGACCTCTGGACTGGCAGGAAAGTCCGTGGAATAGCATCATTGATACTTTTGAGGGTCATCAGTAATCAGAGCAGTGAGCCCTGGGAGAGCACAGATCTTACAGGGCGGAGAGAAGAAGGGTAGGTCTGGGGTCAGGTTGAGCTCAGAGACAAGTGGGCATCCTTGGGGCGTGGCTGCCGTGCCGGGCAAGTCACGCCGTTTGTCCCCTGCAGGTCCTCCTTGTCTTTCGTTTCTGGTCCACAGTCTCGGTAGACAGCACTGGGGCAGAGCCTGGCCCGGGTGGACCGCCCTTAGGAACTGACAAGGGAGCTGAGGCTTGAAGGGTGGGGTGGGCCCAGCGATGCTGAGAGGCGGGGAGGGAATTTCAGGCACGCAGAACAGTTCAGCACATTAGACACGAGAAACTAGAGAGAACTCTTACTCAGCGCCTGCTCTCAAGGTACTGACAGTTTAGGCTGGTTGTCACGCCGGTGAGCTTGATTCACTGCCACTTCCTGCCTTTGTGAAACTGATCCTTCCTGCAACGCCCAACCTCCGGCTGCTGTCGAACTAGGTGTGTCTTCAACTTGCGCCTGAGCTCCAGATTATGTTGAAGGACTTGTGGAGCTGATGCCTTGGGCCAGCCTCAGCTAATGTCTGCAGGAGACACCAATCTGGTATGTTTGTTAACAAATAACCACCAAAAAAAAAAAAAGAGAAAAAAAAGGGTCAGGTTGAATCTGAAGCTGGCTTCTGTACCCCTACACGAAATTAAATTTAAGACAGAGAGTTTTGGGTGAAGTAGAAAAGTCTCTGATGCTGGGAAAGATTGTAAGGTCGGAGGAGAAGGGGACAACAGGGGATGAGATGGTTGGATGGCATCACCGACTAAGCTCCGGGAGTTGGTGATGGACAGGGAGGCCTGGTGTGCTGCAGTCCATGGGGTCTGCACGACTGAGCGACTGAACTGAACTGAACTGAAGAAAAGAATAGCTTTATTGCTATGCCAGGCAAAGAGGGGGACACAGTGGGCTCCTGTCCTCAAAGCTATGTGTCCCAGTGTGGAGTGGCTAATGAGGAGTTTCATAGCAATGGTTCAAAGAGGGCGTGATCAGCTCGTGGGTGTTCTTCTGATGGGTTGGTGGAGAGGTAAGTGGGGGTTAGCATCATCAGCCTTCTGCTCCTAACTGGTCTGGAGTCTGTGCTGGTGGGCAGTACCCTACTCTCACTCGGAGGGGCTTTCCATATCTGCAAAACAGCTCAAAGATACTCTTGTGTGTATTGATGGGGAACCAAGACCCTGCCCGAAGGCTGCGCTGTTGTTTCTCCTTGACTGTTTCTCCCTGGTTTTCTGCGTGAATCTGACCAGCTGGAGCTCAGGGAAGGTCATGGAGGCTGAATGAAGGTTATTTCCTATAATCAAAGAAATGAGGGGCACAGAAAAGCTTTGTGCCTGGGACCCCGCAGGGCCCTACTGAGTATCAGTGTTAATGCAGACCGGATGCTCATTCAGTGAGCCTGTATCTTAGGTTGTGGTTTTCTGTCAGATGCAAATGATATTCAGACGTCTGCCCTGCAACAGAAGTTGACAAGCTGATTCCCAGTTATTTGCTCTCCGTTTTATTATCTTTCTAAAACTTCAGCCTCAGTTTTACAATTCAGCTCAGCCCTGAAGGGAAGCTGCTTACTATATGTGCCACGTTAGACTTAATTTGCATGGAATATTATTAACGGAGTCTGTAGGCTTATTTCCCCATGTATGCATGTGACCACATAACCATTCTGCTAACATTAAGTTTTAAATGTTTTCATTTAAAATATCAGCCTTTGAGGGGAACATCCAAGACCTAGCTGAAGAGAAAATTAGGCTATGACATTATCATACAAAAAAGAGAGCATTATCATAAAATGGAAAGAAAAATAGTGAAATAAAAATCTTGCCAACTGCATATGGTAAATAAAAAAGAATGATTGCGGCTATTACTAAATATTAAAATCACCAACTCTAACTTGAAAGAATTAAGATTTTTCGTGGAAAAATATAAGATTATTTGGTTGCATATGAACTCGGGAAGTGAGCCTTTAAGGCAGAACCATTTCCTTAAGACATTTTAATGAAAACAGATGATGAAATGTAAGTCATTGCTTTCTTTAATGATACATCTGAAACCATTGTCTCAAGGACTCCGATTTGCCTATGAAAGTATCCATATCCATGTGGTATAAAATGATGCATTAAGTAGTCAAGGAAAA
Source organism: Madoqua kirkii (assembly GCA_006408675.1). Taxonomy (NCBI): domain Eukaryota; kingdom Metazoa; phylum Chordata; class Mammalia; order Artiodactyla; family Bovidae; genus Madoqua; species Madoqua kirkii. The sequence continues at coordinate 28,405 of SJYC01125410.1, read as the reverse complement.
AAAATTCATAAAACTTCTGAGAGGAAGTATTCTTGTGCTATTGTCGAATGGAGAATTCTAGAAGGATGTTAGAGATCTGTCCCAGGTTGAGGGACGCCTGTTGGCTATGGATATCTGGTACCAGTGAGCCTCAATTATTGTGAAACCTGATTTTTGCCAGACAGGTTGTGTTGTGCAGGTATATTAAAAATAGCAAACCAGTGTGTCTTTATGGACCCGTCAATACTTTCCAGATTCGAAACAGCATAGAACATAAAAAAAGTCAGCCGTTCTCTATAAAGTGGCCCCGATACTATGCAAAAGTGGTGCTTGTTTCAGAGGTATTTTCTCTGGGGTTCTGGCACGTCTTATACATCCTTCCTGGGAATACTATGATGAAATTTGGGAAACTGTGTGAGAGGCCTTCTCAACTGGTTGAAAGAACAGGGGAGTGAAAAGACGAGGAAGAAAGTGGAGAGATGCTGGATGCCCCAGAGCGGCTGCCTTCTGCTCACCCCGTATTTATCTGTTTTCATTTGTGTGAGTGCACTGAGTTTTCGCTGTGGCATGCGGGTTCTTTAGTTGGGACATGCAGGATCTTCTTCCCTAACCAGGCATCAAACCTGGGCCCCCTGCTGGGAGCGTGGAGTCTTAGCCACTGGCCCACCAGGGAAGTCCCCTTTCTGCCCATCCTTTAATGAAGTGACTCCAGTAAGCCAAGGACATGGGGCTGATCTCAGAGGTGATGGGGGCGGTGGGGAAGCAGCTGTTCACCTGGTGCTCTGGACAAGGCTTCAGCTCCAGGGAGGCGGGCAGAGAGGCAGCCTGGTTCCTTGCAGGCCCTTGAGTTGTAACGTGCTGTGCCTTTGTGCGGGCATCACTAACGGGGAGGAGGCTCAGACGAGGGCTCAGGCCCAGGCGTCCTGGGGAGAGGACGGGGGGCCCCCTTCTCCCTCCCCTCCTCTGCTTTGCCCTGAGAGCCAACCCCTGGGAACAGGGCTGTGCCATGAAACACAGAGTAAACTGTGTTACTGAAAGCAAGGAGCACAGCAGCTTAACTTACTGAAAGCAAGGAGCACAGCAGCTTAACTTACTGAAAGCAAGGAGCACAGCAGCTTAACTGACACACAATTATTCAGACTCTAGTTGTTCTTAGCGCAGCTAACGGCTTCCCTGTTGGCTCAATTGGTAAAGAATCCGCCTGCAATGCAGCAGACAGGGGTTTGATCCCTGAGTCGGGAAGATCCCCTGGAGAAGGAAATGCAACCCACTCCAGTGTTCTTATCTGGGAAATCCCATGGACAGAGGAGCCTAGTGAGCCACAGTCCACAGGTCACAAGGGTTGGACACGACTTAGCAACTAAACTACCACCCCACCAAAGCAGCTGAGGACTTGCAGGGAGGGAGTTCTGACCCAGCTGATGTCTGACTACCGCTCCAGAATTTGAGGTGTTTTCACCATTTCATTAACTTGTGTTCTCACTTGTGTGTGATAGCGGTTTTAGTCAACTCAGGCTCCTATACAAAACACCATGGCCTGGGAAGCTTCAACAGCAGACGTTTACGTTCTTGCAGTTCTGGTGGCTGGGGGTCCATCTGCCAGCACATGGGTTTCCAGCAAGGACGCTCTTCCCGGCTTGTACTTCTGCCTTCCTGCTGTGTCTTCACATAGGTGGGTGAGGAAGAGACAGCACAGACAGACACACACTCACACTCCAGGCTTTCTGGCATCTCTTCCTGCAAAGGCAATAATCCCATAATTTGGACTCAACCCTCATGACCTCCTGACTCTAAGGAGGCCCTTCCAAAGGCCCCATCTCCAAATACCATTACACTGGGGTTAGAGGGTCAACATATGCATTTTGGGCAAACACAATTCAACTTTTTAGTCAAAGCTACTTTATATGTATAAAAGTAATATATTTTTAAGATTAATGAATATGACATGAGATAGCCTCCGTGTATTTTAATTTTAAGGTAAAATGAGTTTCCCAGTTTATTTTGGGTTTATTAAATATCAAAGAAACAAAAAACAGACTCACACATCCCCGAAGGGCCCCCCTCCATGAATTCTGATCACAGACCTCATCTGGGTGGAGGCCGTTTTCTTGCCAAAGTGTGGGACCAGAAGCAGGGCCCTGGCGGTGGGCCTGGACAGGCTCTGACCCTTGGGGGAGGGCTCAATATAGCAAGACTTACCCAGAGGAGCTTTGAATGCTGTGAAAGTTAATCCAGACATCAGGGTTTGAACCATTATCTGACTCCCGAACCCATTTTTAACAAGGTATGTGTGCTAGCTTCCTTTTTTAAAACAGTTTTTAACATGTTTATTATTTTAAAAATTTATTTAGCTGTACTGGGTCTTAGTTACGGCCTGTGGGATCTAGTTCCCCGATCAGAGATTGAACCTGGGGCCCCTGTGCATTGGGAACACAGAGTCTCAGCCTCTGGACCACCAGGGAGTCCCCAGCTGTCTTTTTTCTGTTGATGGCTAATTTAATTTTTATTTCCCCCCAGCTTTATTGAGATGTAATTGACATACAGCACTGTGAATGTTTAAGGTGTATAACATTTGATTTGATGTATTTATATATGGCAGACTATTTGCTACCATAGTATTAGCAACTATGTATTAGCAACAACTCCGTCTTGTTACATAATTGCTATTTCTTTTTCCTGGTGAGACTATTAAATATCTATTCTCTTTGCAGGGTTCAAACATATGACACAGTATTACCTGTAATCATCAAGCTGTGCCTTGGATGTCTAGAACTTGTTAATCTGATAATCTTAGGTACATCACATTTTATTTATCCATTCATCTGTTAATGGATACTTAGATTGTTTTCATATCTTAGGTATTATGATTGGAGACAGCTCTGTAAGGTCTTGATTTTTAACTCCTTTGGATAAATACCTGGAAGGAGGATTGCTGGATCATATGGTAATTCTGATTTTACTTTTTTGAGGAATTGCCAGAGTGGCTTTCATTAATGGCTATACCAACTTGCATTTCCATCAATGGTGCATGAGGTTTCCCTTTTCTCCACATCCTCCCAACATTTGTTATTTGTGTTCTTTTAGATGATAGCCATTCTCCCTGGTGTAGCTAATAGCTCATTGTGGTTTCAGTTTGCATTACCCTGATGATTAGTGAATTCCAGCACCTTTTCATGTAATTATTGGCCATTTGGATGTCTTCTTTGGAAAATAAATTCTTCCACTGACTTTTAAATTGGATTGTTTGTTTTTTGCTGTTGAGTTGTACGAGTTCTTTATATATTTTGGATATTAAGCCCTGATTGGATAAAAGAAAAGTGAAAGTGATGTCGCTCAGTCATGTCCGACTCTTTGCGACCCCATGGACTGTAGCCTACCAGGCTCCTCCGTCCATAGAATTTTCCAGACAAGAGTATTGGAGTGGGTTCCATTTCCTGTTCCAGAGGATCTTCCCAACCCAAGGATCGAACCGAGATCTCCTGCATTGCAGGCAGATGCTTTACTGTCTGAGCCATCAGGGAAGCCTCTTATCAGATATATGATTTGCAAATATTTTCTCCCATACAGTAGGTTGCTTTATCATTTTGTTGATATGCAGAAGCTTTTTAGTTTGATGTAGTCCTGCTTTTTTTTTTTTTTTTTTAAATTTGGCTTCAGGGCATGTGGGATCTCAGTTCCCCAACCAGGGATTGAACCCATGCATGGAAGATCAAAGTCCTAACCACTGGGCCACTGGGCAAGTCCCTGTTCCCACTTACTGGTTTTTGCTTTTATTGCTTGCACTTTTGGCAACATGTCCAGGAAATCACTGCCAAGACCAATGCCAAGGGGCTTTTCCTTCTGTGTTTTCTTCTAGAAGTTTTATATCTTAATAGCTTGTGTCTTGTGGCATAAGATTTATATCTTATATCTTGTGGCTTTATATCTTAAATTTAAGTCTCTAATCCATTCCAAGTTCATTTTTGGGAGTGGTGCACATTCTTCCACTTGTTGTTATTCAGGTTTCCCAATACCATGTATTGAAGAGACCATATATACATAGATTAATTTCTGGCCCTCAATTCTGTTCCCCTGGTCTCTGTGTCTGTTTTTATACCAGTATCATACTGTGTTGATTACTACAGCTTTGTAGTACAGTTTGAAAGCAGAAAGTATGGTGCCTCCAACTTTGTTCTGCTTTCCCATAATTGCTTCGACCATTTGGAGGTCTTTTGTGCCTCTGTACAGATTTTAGGGTAGTTTTTATATTTCCCTGAAAAATATTATTGGAATTTTGATAGGAATTGCATTAAATCTGTAGCTGGTTTGGGGTAATAGGAATATTTTAACAATATTAATTCTTCCAATCCATGAACATGGGCTATCTTTCCACTTGTTTGTATATTTTTCAGTTGCTTTCATCAAAGTCTTACAGTTTTCAATGTACAGATCTTTCACCTCTTTGAATAGGTTTATTACTAAGTATTTTATGGTTTTTGATACAGTTGCCAATGGGCTTGTTTTCTTTATTTCTTCTTCAGGTGTTTTATTGTTAGTATATAAAATCACAACTGTTCCTATCTTCTGATTTTGTAACCTGCAGTTTTATTGATTTAGCTGATTACTTCTAGCAATTTCTTCATGGAGTTGTTAGGATTTTTAAAATATAAAATCATGTTATCGGCAAACAAAGACACTTCTCCTTCTTGCTTTCATTTCTTTTTCTTACGTGACTGCTCTGGCTGAACTTCCAGTACTGGGTTGAATAGGAGTGGCGTCAATGGACACCCTTTTCTTGTTTCTGTTGTTACAGGGAAAGCTTTCACCATTGAGTATAATGCTGGCTGGGGGTTTATTGTAGACGGCCTTTATGTATGTTCTTTCTATATCCAGTTTGTTAGGAGTTTTACCATGAAAGCATGTTGTATTTTTGTCAAATGCTTTTTCTCCATTTATTGGGATGAGTCTATAATTTTTATCTTTCATTCTGTTAATGTGGTGTATCACACTGGTTGTCTTGTGTATCTTGAACCATCCTTGCATCCCAGTAAGTAAATCCCACCTGATCATGTTGTGTATTAGTTTTGGAAGAATGCCACAAAAAAATTACCACAAGTTGGGTGGCTTAAAACAACAGAAATGCATTGTCTCAAAAATCTGGAGGCCAGACATCTGAAATCTGTGCCTCTGAAAGCATGGGCAGGACCATACTCCCTTTGAAGCCTCTAGGGAACAGCTCTTCTTTTGCTGACTCTGGCCGTGGGTATTAATTCTTGGCCTTTCTTGGCTTGCAGCAGCAACTCTCGCTCTCTGTAACATCTGTCTCATCACCGTGTTCTCTGCCTGTGTCTTCACATCAGCTTATAAGGTCCAGCCATATTGGATTAGGGACCACCCTATCCCATTGACCAGCTGATTCCAATGAGATGGCCTGATTGCATCTGTAAAGACCCTGGTTCCAAACAAGTCACACTTTGAGGTTCTGAGCATATCTTTTGTTGTTGTGTGTGTGTGCTTTACTTTGTTGTTGAGAGGGACACAATTCAACCTGTAACTGTATGCTAGAAAAGTTTCCATCTTTGGTGTGGATGAGAGTACTATGTTTATAAAGCTGTGGGTGTGGACGAGAGTTCTATGTTTATAAAGCTGTGGGTGAGAAAGGAAAGCAGCAAATTACCAAAATCCTCCAGTTGGAGAAGGAAACGGCAGCCCACTCCAGTATTCTTGCCTAGAGAATACCAGGGATGGGGGAGCCTGGTGGGCTGCCGTCTATAGGGTCGCACAGAGTCGGACATGACTGAAGCGACTCAGCAGCAGCAGCAGCAAACATCTGTATCTCTTGTCCTGGAGGCTTCCCAACGTGATTAGTGAGGGTGTGTGGTTAACTTGGCAAAGACACCTTCAGTTCAGCCTGATAATCAGTATCCTCTGAGCCAAAAGTCCCTCTCTGGAAATTTAAAAATAAGTTAGAGGAGAAGGGGGTGACAGAAGATGAGATGGTTGGATGGCATCACTGACTCAATGGACATGAGTTTGAACAAGCTCCAGAAGTTGGTGATGGACAGGGAAGCCCAATGTGCTGCAGTCCATGGGGTCGCAAAGAGTTGAACACGACTTAGTGACTTAACAACAACAAGCCCCAAAATTCCCCTTAAAAAAGCTTTCAGCAGAGTGCGTAGTCACTCTGGTTAGGTTGACAGCAAAATAATGGGGAGAATTTTCTTAGCATTACCAAAGTGTGGGTGTTTCAGCTTTTTGCTTTGAAGGATCTTACAGTCGAGGATGTTGCTTTATAAAATACGAGGATGCCTCGCCTCAATTCTCGTAGGTAGCCAGAGGTCAAACACAGAAGTATTTGAATGTATCCTCCAAAATGTATTCTCAAGAATGCAAAGAAAAGGTATTCCAAATGTTAGGTTTATTCCTGGCAAATTCTTTTTTGATGCTTCTCTTAAATGTTTTGCCATTTGGTTTGGGAAAGCGTTCAGGCATCTTTGCCACCTCATTATGGACTGTTTCCAAGGCTTTTGAGGAGCTGCCATAAACAGCAGATCCAGAGCTGAGGATAAAGCACTTGTTTCATATGGGTTATATCATGCCTGCTAAGAACGGGAATATTAAATGGGCTGTTAAAAAATTTAAGATGCCTTGCCAATAATTTTTCAAGGTAGATGTGTTATATGACTTTTGATTATGTTAAGTTTCATATAGCAAGTTCACATCGATGCAAAAAAGAAAATGAAAACTAGTGACTTCTTTCAAGAATTATTTGCACTTTACTGCCTGAATCTTTGTTGAGTTAATGAACATCAAAACCATTGTATCAACATGCAGGTGTGAAGTGCTGCTTCGACATAAATATAGTAAGAGAATGTCTTTATGAAAATTCAAGCCATAGCAGGTGTAATAATAGACGGTGAAACCTTTCTTCCCATTATTCTGGTGCTCTAGTTTCCATAAAAAGTGCTAGAGAACATCTGGACAAGCTATAGAAGGAGAAAGCCCAGCCTCCCTCCCCTTCCCGCTGTTCAAGTGTTAGTGCCTTAGAAATGGGATGAAGCGCACAGTGTTTAAATATGAGAACGTTGTCAAAGCAAATCCAGGAATGTCAGCGAAATTGCCTATACGTGGCCAGTGGTTACTAGAAGACAGTTTTTTTTTTAATCTCTCAATTTCAGGTGTCCAACTGACTTTGAAAGTTTATATTTTAGCATATTAGTGATGATGGGACAAATTTTAATTTGTTTTCTTCAAGCTCAGTGTGTTTCAGGTTCCAAATCATATATCAGCCTTGCCTTCAGCAATAGGAATGAATTGTTTTAAAGATTAATTTTTCTCTCTCAACAGAGCCTTCTTTTGTGATTGGAATTGCTGAGAATGGCCATTCAGAGCTGATTCCTTGCAGTTTATTATGCAGTTGATGCAGTTTAGGGAGTTGAACAATGTACTTTTAAAAATATATATACTTGGGTTAAAGCGACACTAAGATATCACTCCGGAGGAGGCAATGGCACCCCACTCCAGTACTCTTGCCTGGCAAATCCCATGGACGGAGGAGCCTGGAGGGCAGCAGTCCATGGGGTCACACAGAGGCAGACACAACTGAGCGACTTCACTTTCACTTTTCACTTTCATGCATTGGAGAAGGAAATGGCAACCCACTCCAGTGTTCTTGCCTGGAGAATCTCAGGGATGGGGGAGCCTGGTAGGCTGTTATCTCTGGGGTCACACAGAGTCAGACACGACTTAAGTGACTTAGCAGCAGCAGCAGCAGCAGCAAGATATCGCTCCAGACGACTGGAATGGACGACTCTAAAACACTGGCAACGCCAAGTGCCGGCGAGGACTGTGGAACGGCAGGATCTCTCGTTTGTCACTGGTGGGGGTGCAGAATGGCACAGCTGCTTTGGAAGACAGTTTGCAGTTTCTACAAAGCTGAGCATATTTTCACCACACGATCCAGCAATCATGCTCCTACATATTCTTCTAATCAATTGAAAACTAAGTCCATATGGAACCCTGAACGCAAACATTTGCAGTATAGCACTTTTATTCATCGTGGCCCCAAATGGGAATGAACCCCAAATTCCTTCAGCAGTGAATGGATAAACAATGGTACATCCGGGAGAAGGAAATGGCAACCCACTCCAGTATTCTTGCCTAGAGAATCCTGTGGACAGAGGAACCTGGTGGCCTGCTGTTTATGGAGTCACACAGAGTCAGACATGACTGAAGCGGCTTAGCAGCAGCAGCAGAATACACCCATACCATGGAATATGACTCAGTGATGAAACCGACGGACACACTCATTCTTATCCACGTGCCATAGCCTGGTGCTCAATGTCACAGTGTGAACTTCAGTTAGCAATAATACCAAGAGTAGTTCATCAGTTATAACAAATGCATCACACTAGTACAAGTTGTAAATGTGAGTGTGTGGGAGTTTGTGGGAGTTTGGGGGAATGATCTGTGCTTTCCGATCTATTCTGCAAACCTAAAACTATTCTTAAGAAAGTGAAAGAAAGAGTCCGTTGTGTCTGACTGTTTGCAACCCCATGAACTGTAGCCCACCAGCCTCCTCTGTCCATGCAATTCTCCAGGCAAGAATACCAGAGTGGATAGCCATCCCTCCTCCAGGGGATCTTCCCGATCCAGGTATTGAACCTGGGTCTCTTACACTGCAGACAAATTCTCTACCATCTGAGCTACCAGGGAAGCCCTGGTCTTAAAAAATCTATTAAATCTTTCAAGTCATGAAAAGACATGGAGAAAACTTAAATGCATGTGGCTAAATGGAAGGAGCCAGTCTGAAAAAGCTGCATACTGTGTGATTCCAATTTTATGACATTCAGCAAAAAGTAAAATTCTAGAGGCAGTGAAAGAGTGATGTGGGATGTCCCTGGTGGTGCAGTGGATTGCAGGCTGCCCACCAGTGCAGGGGACACATTCAATCGGATTCGATCCGTCGCCCGGGAAGATCCCACAAGCTGCGGAGCATCTAAGCCCATGTGCCACGGCTGCTGAGCCTGAGCTCTGTGCCTGAGAGCTGCAGCCCCTGAAGCCTGCGTGCCCTGGAGCCCGTGCTCACACCCAGAGGAGCCACTGCAAGGAGGAGCCCGAGCACAACTCGAGGAAGACCGCACAGAGAGACGAAGACCCAGTGCCGGCAGAAATAAACAAAAAGGACCCGTGGTTGCTGGGAGCTGGGGAGGCGGAGGGAGGAACAGGCAGAGCGCAGAGGACTCAGGGCAGTGACGCCGTTCTGTGTGACCTTGTGATGGTGGGGACTTGTCTGCATTTGGCAGAAACGATAGGCTGTGTCACCAAGAGCGAACCTTAATGAAAAGTGTATTAACGCCTTACTGACCGGGGGACTTTTTGCAGTAACTGACCCCTGTGGCTGGCGATTTGTTATATAAGCGAAAATTGAAATATCTTTAGTCAGTAACATTCGGGTGACAAAAGATGTCTCAATAAGTCTCTGGTCAATAATGTATAATTAAGTATCTGTATTAGTTCATCAGTTGTAACGAACGTTCCGTAGGAATGAAAGATGTTAAGTGATAGGGGAAACTCCTGTGGGGTGGTTGGGAGTTCTTGGAGACTGTACTTTCAGCTCTGTTTCTCTGTACACTTAAAACTTCTCCAAAAGTTTGCCTATTAATTAAAACAATTAGCCAAAGGTGAAAGGAAATTCAAATTTCAGTCTCCGTAAATGAAATTTGGTGGGGCACACAGCCGGGCGCTTTCGTGGGGTAATTGCAGCTGCATCACCGTCCACACGGCCAGAGGGGAGGAGGCCTCAGGGGCCTTTGCTCTGTGCTGAGCACTGGTTCTGCTTTGAAATCTTCAGGGAGTTCCCTCCCCGCAGTCCTGGAGTCGCTTCCCAGCCACCTCCCCGAGTGGGCAGCCCCGGTTCTCATCTGTCGAATGAGGGTCGTTGTTCTTCCCCTTTCTCTTAGATTTCTGCTAATTCTACTCGTCACATCCACAGGGAGGTTGTTAAGAGAATGATAATCAGAAACGTGGGCTAATTTACGGGATGAATGAGGTCCCACCAAAACAGCGAGGTAGAGATTGGGGGAGGTGGAGCGGATGTCACACCAGATTAGCCGCACTGCGATGGATGGAGGTTTTTGCAACCGGAAAGGAACATCATTGATTAAAAAAAAAAAAATGCCAGCAGGCAAGAGGACTGGGCAAGCCCTTATATCTTTGAACTTAGCAGAGTGTGTCGTGTAGTGGGAAGGCTGGGCTTGAAGGCAGAAAAGCGTGGGCTGGAATTTCCCCTGTCCACCCTGGCAGCTGAGGGACTTAGCTTGGAGCTCAGCCTGTCTGCAGCTCAGTTTCTTTGTCTGTAAAATGGGCAAGCTGATACAGTCAGATAACGCATTGCACTCCCAGGGGCCTGTGCAGCCCTGGAGGGCGGGGAGGGGGGCTCGCCACACAGGTTTAATTTTGAGTCGAATGAGCTGCCAGTTTCATTCTTTCTTTTGATTCCTCTGACTGGTGCTCCTTTGACAAAGCTCTTTCCCTCTGTCTGGGTCCTCCTCGGGCTTTAGAAACACATGGATCAAAAGGGACCACGTGTCCTCTTAGGGACACGAACAGAGTGGCCGAGAATGACCACTCCCTGGCCTTTTCTGTGACGGTCATGGTTCTCTCTTTTTGTCCTTTTTCTTTTCTTCCATATTGTTAACTCCTGTTCTGACATTTTCTTTGACTTGCTTTTTTTTTTTTAAGTACTACTTATTGGGTAAGACACTGGGGCTGGCATCCTGGGTTTACCAACTGCATCCATGCCCAAATTGCTTCGCTTTTCTGAAACCCAGTTTCCTCCTCTGTAAAATGTGATGAACACAGTGTCTGCTGTAAAGATTGAAGTATTCAGTATGTGGATAAACATAAAATTCTCAGACCAGTCCAGCTGCCTGGCGAGTACTCAATGAAAGATCAGCTGTTTTAATTGGTAAAGTATGTTTAGTTATGTATTTGCCTGTGTTGGGTCTTAGTTGCAGCACGCGGCATCTTGGGTCTTCGCTGCAGCCTGCGGGATCTTTACTTGCAGCGTGCTCCCTCTTTGCTGTGATCTGACCGGAGATTGAACCCAGGTCCCTGCACTGGGAGCGTGGAGTCTTAGCCACTGAGCCACCAGGGAAGTCCTGATGATGTCAGCTATCTTTAAACTTTTTACGTTGAAATCATTTAGACTCACAAGAAGTTGAAGAAACAGTAGAAAATTCTCCTGAAACCACTGCAGCTTCATCTGATGCTGGTATCTTCCATAGTGACAATGCTTCAGGAAACCCAGGAACCTGCCCTTGGTTCAACCGTACTCAGCACAGACCTTGTTTGGATTTCACTCTTTTTCATGCTGTCTTTTGTGTGTTCATGTGTGTGTGTGTGTGTGTGTGCAGCTCTGTGACATTTCAGGACACACCTTCATGCGACCACCACCCTGGTAGGATGCAGGATCGTCCTGTTTGCGCAAAGGCTGTCCCGTCGCGGTCACCCCTTGCTGGACACCGTGGATCTGTGCTCCATCACTTTTGGAGAGCGCCGTGCAAGAGGAATCACACCTTTGAAGATCGCTCTTCCGCTCCGTGTAATGACCTTGAGACCCGTCCAGGGTGTTCATGGGACAGCAGCCCCTGCCTTTTCACTGCTGAGCCGTGGCCCCGAGTTCCTCCGTCCATTGACTGTTTGAAAGACATTTGGGTTCTCGTCAGTTCTTTGGCTGTTACAGACAGCGCTGCTGTGAAAACTTATGTCCACTTTGTGTGAGCGTTTTTCATTCCCTGAAATTGTGATTGCTGAGTCATGTGCGAAGGGTATGTTTAACTTAAAAAAAAAACCCGTCAAGCTATTTTCTCTGGTGCCGTCCCATTTTACATTTCTGCCAGCGATGTAGGCGACCTCCAGTTTCTCTGCTCTGCTGTGTTTTATTTTTGCCATCCTAAGAGCCGTGAGGCAGTATCTCACTGTTACTTTAATCTGCATTTTCCTAATGGCTAGTGGTGTTGCACTTATTTGTCATCTGTATATTCTCTTTAGTGATGGACTGGTTTCTGGCCTTTTGCTCCTTTTAAAAATTGGATTCCTTGCGTTCTTACTATTGAATTTAGAAAGTTCACATGTTCAGCGTACAAGTCCTTTGTTAGGTATGTGGTTTGCAAATGTTTTCTCCCTTTATGTGGCATCCCCTTGCAGGATGTTTTTTAGAGTGAAAGTTTTTAATTTATTGAATTTTTTCCTTTATCGATCGTGCTTTTGTTATGTCTGCAATTTCTTTGCCTAACCGTGAATTGTAAAGATTTTTCTCCTCTGTTTGTTCCTAAAAGCTTTATATTTTTACATTTTACATTGACATCTAGGATCTATTTTGATTTAATTTTTGTTTAAGGTATGAAGTTTAGATTGAAATTCTTTCCTTTTCTTTGAGTATGGATAAACAATCATTCTGACACCATTTATTGAAGACACTATACTTCCTCCAGTCAGTTGCTTTTGTGTCTTTGTAAAAAAGATTCATTGGCCATACTGATGAGCTATTTCTGGGTTCTTAAATCTGTTGTATTGATCTGTGTGTCTATGCCTCCGCCAATAAATACCCCGCTGTCTTGATTACAGAGTGAGCCTCAAAACAGGGTACTGTGACTCCTCTCTCCTTATTCTTCTTTTCCCAGGTGCTTTTAGTTATTTTAGTTCTTTTGCCTCTTCCCTATACATTGTAGAAGAAGCTTGTCTTTGTTCAACAAAAAACGCTTTGCTGAGATCAGCTGTTAATTTAAATACAGTTATCACTTTTCTCATTCTGTATTTGTTTTATTGTCTCACTTTATCATTCTCACAATTTCTTAGAACCAAAGTGGGCTTTAGAGATCACTTAGTGTGATTCCACTGATTCCTGTGGAGACAATGTCATCTTCCTTCAGAATAGATTCAGCCCTGGTGAGTGCTCCTAAGATCATCGGGGTTAACTGGTTGAGGGCCGGGGTTCGCAGCTTCTCAGTCTTTCATCTGAAGAATTTTAGTCTCTGGAAGAATTTTAGTGTTTTCATCTGAAGGATTTTCAATTTATCACAAGGCCTCTCCCTCTCAAACCTACCAAATCTCTTCTTTTTCCCTTATATTGTTCTGCTTTCTTGAAAGACATTATTTTATAATTTGCTGTTGAGTGCTAAAGATAACATGATCAGTGGTATAGAGTCCCCTTGGAAACTTGTTAAAAGTGCAAGTTCCTGTAACTGGGGGTTTTTATTCAGTAGATGTGGTGTGCTGCTCAGGAACCCACAATTTTTGTTTGTTTGGGTGTTGTTTATGAGCTTTTTGTTTTGTATTGGGGTATAGCTGGTTAACAATGTTGTAATAATTTCAGATGAACACCGAAGGGACTCAGGCATACATATACATGGATCCGTTCTCTCCCAGACTCCCCTCCCATCCAGGTTGCCGTATAACATTGAGCAGAGTTCCATGTGCTATACAGTAGGTCCTTGCTGGTTATCCATTTTGGATATAACAGTGCGTGCATGTCCATCCCAAATTTCCTCACCATCCCTTCCCCTGGCAACCATACATTTGTTCTCCAAATCAGTGAGTCTTTCTGTTTTCTAAGTTCACTGTATCCTTTCTTTTTAGATTCCACATATAAGGGATGTCATGTGATATTCCTCCTCCTCTCTCTGACTTACTTCCCTGTCTCACTGTCTGTAGGTCCAGCCAAGCTGCTGCAGATGGCTTTATGTCATTCTCTTTAGTGGGGAAGATTGCATTGTATGTGTGTACCACGTCTTCCTTATCCTTTCCTCTGCTGATGGACATCTAGGTTGCTTCCATGTCTCGGCTATTATAAACAGTGCTGCCGTGAACGTGGGGATGCGTGTACCCTTTCTCCAGATATATGCCCGGGGTGGCATCGCAGGGTCATCTGGTAGCTCTGGTTTTAGTTTTTTTTGGGAAGCTCCATCCTGTTCTCCATAGTGGCTGCACCAGCTTACATTCCCACCTACAGTTCTGGAGGGTTCCCTGCTCTCACACCCTCTCCAGCATTTATTGCTTGTGGATTTTGTTGCTGTTGCTGATAGCCTTTCTGGCTGGTGTGAGGGGATGTCTCATTGCAGCTTTGATTTGCGCCTCTCTAATCTTAGTGATGCTGAAGTCTTCATGTGTGCCTGTTGGCCGTCTGTGTGTCTTCTTTGGAGAAATGTGTACTTTAAGTCTTCTGCCCAGCGTTTGAGTGGGCTGTTTGTTTTGATTCTACTTAGCGTCATGAGCTGTTTGTAAATTTTGGAGACTAATCCCTTTTGGTCACATCATTGGCAAATATTTTCTCCTGATCTGTGGGTTGTCTTTTCACTTTGTTGATTGTTCGGGATCCCACAGTTTGAAGAGGTGCCTCAAAGACCCTGATGCAGGGAGGCTGTGGGCCACACTTGGATCCATCTAAGGCTGAGGGCGATTGAGAAGTCACATGACCTTGGAGTCATAGATGTGGGGTCAGCTTCTCACTCTCCTGTTTATTAGCTCTGTGCTTTGGTTTCTTCATCTATAGAATGGGAATAACCCATCTGGTTCCCAAGTCTCCTTTCTGTTTAAACACGATGTGTGTGAAGTTGGTACCCACATCGGTGAAGACCACTTCCTTCCTCCTTCCTCCTTAGTGAACTGGCAGTTTGATGTGCAGTTGAGGCAAGAACAGGGTCACCTGTTCAACAAACCACTTCACTTTCCTCTTGATCACTGGGAGACCACCCTTGCCTGCCCCTTGGGATCTGGGTAGGGTCATGTGACTGGTTCTGGCCAGTGGAACGTGAGCGTGGCCAGGGTGTGTCACTTCTGGACTGAAAGGCCAAGTCCGACCTCCCTGTGTGTGTCTGTGTCCCTTCTGGCTGCCTGACACCCAAATGACACTGCGGCAAGAGGGTGGTGGCAGCCTCGCCCCTGAGTCACTGTGGTGATTTGGAAGAGGACTAAACCTTTGTTGTTTTAAACCGCTGAGATTTAAGGGGATGGGCGAGTGGTAATTACTCCAATTAATATACTGATGGATAGTTAGAAGTGTAAAACAAAATTATCGTTTGAGTATTATATTTATTATACTACTATAAATGCTTCATTTTTATTGAGCTACAGGAAATACATTATGAAGCATGCAGGCAATTTCGTTCGAGGCTGTGACGCAAGATATTCATTTGTGATTATAGACTTTCTTTTCAAACTGGAATGTATGTGAGAGTTTTGTGTATTGGTAAAGAAAGAAAGTGACGTCACTCAGTCGTGTCCGACTTTGTGAACCCGTAAACTGTAGCCTACCAGTTTCCTCCATCCATGGGATTTTCTAGGCAAGAAGACTCGAGTGGGTTGCCATTTCCTTTTCCAGGAGATCTTCCCAACCCAGGGACTGAACCCCGGTCTCCTGCATTGTAGGCAGATGCTTTACTGTCTGAGGCACCAGGGAAGTCCAGGTATTATGTATTGGTGGCCTTATGTAATTCTCAAGCACCAGAAGGCAGCTCAAGTGTCCAGGTGAACGTCAAGATAATCGTCTCTTAAGGATAAGGGCCATCGCCCTTAGAATGGAAGAAGCAACATTCTTGGAGGGTCTCCTCTGCCGAGGAGGTGGTCTGACAGTCCAGTGCGTGCGGGAATTCTTCTACTGGGAGAGAACTGCTGGGCACTGGGAGGAAAGACGTACCATTTCTCACTGTAAAACAGAAGGTTCTTGTATTCCATGGAGTGGCTGCCCAGGGTCTGTGTCCGAGGTGTTTAACTGTTTGTCTCCAGTGACCTCAGCATAGGACGGAGGTGGGCCCCTTCTCAGGTGGAGACTCAGTGTGTGCTCCATTAATAAAAGTCACAGATCCAGGACAGCAGGTCAGGAGGGAGGCAGGCAGGCCTGTTCACCGGTTTCGGATGCCTTCTTTTTAAAAATTATTTATTTTAATTGGAGGCTAATTACTTTACAGTATTGTGGTGGTTTTTTGCCATACATTGACATGATTCAGCCACGGGTGTACATGTGTCCCCCATCCTGAACCCCCCTCCCACCTCCCTCCCCACCCCATCCCTCAGGGTCATCCCAGTGCACAGGCCCTGAGTGCCCTGTCTCATTCATCGAACCTGGACTGGTGACCTATTTCACGTATGGTAATATACGTGTTTCAATGCTGTTCTCTCAAATCATCCCACCCTCGCCTTCTCCCAGAGTCCAAAAGTCATCCCAGTGCACAGGCCCTGAGTGCCCTGTCTCATGCATTGAACCTGGACTGACGATCTCTTTCACATATGGTAATACACATGTTTCAATGCTATTCTCTCAAATCACCCACCCTCGCCTTCTCCCACAGAGTCCGAAAGTCTGTTCTTTATATCTGTGTCTCAAAAGATGCCTTCTTGACTTAGAAGTTTTTCCTTCTGGAAGGATTTACATTTTCATTATCATTCAGTTCTAAATAATTTTTGATGAATGAATTATTTAAAAGTTTATTGGTTAATTCTAGACACTGAAGGATTTTTTTTTTTAATTTCTGTTAGTTGATTTCTGGCTTGATTTCACTGTGATCAGTGAATGCACTCAATGTAATTTCCATCTTTAGAGATTTGCTGAGACTTGCATTCCGGCCCAGCAGGAGGTCAGTTGTTGTAAACATTCTGTTTACTCCTGAAAATGAGGCATGTTCTACAGTTGTTGAGTGGGGAAGAGTGTTTGTACTGTTGTTCAATTAAAAAGTGTGTCAGACCAGCTTTATGCTGCTTATAAGAGACACTTTTTACACTAAGGACATAGAGATGTTAAAAGCAAAAGGACAGAAAATTTGAATTTTTTTCAGTTTGTACTACTAGCTTCTGAGAGATGTGTGTTGGAATATTTCACCGTGATTATGGATAAATGCTTATGCTTACCTGTCCCTCATTTCCTTCCTTTTTGCTTTGTATGGTTCAAGCAATATTACATTTATACAAAATATAAGATTGCTTTATCAGCCTGATGACAGTGACTTTTCCCTTCAAGTCTACTTTGATTAACATAGCCCTTCCCGCTTTCTTTTGGTTTGTGTTGGCATGCTCTTATCTTTTAAAAAAGCCTATTACCATCAAACCATTTGCATCTTTATGTTTAAAGTACCTCTCTGACAAGCAGTTAAGTTTAACTGTGCATCTAATTTATCAGTCTGTCTTGTAATTGGACTAGTCTTTTTGCCTTTGACAAAATTGCAGGTCTGTTTGGGTTTCAGCTGCCGTCTGATTGATCTCCATTTGTCCCACCTGTTATTGTTCGTCTCTCTCTTCTTTCTTGCCTTGTTTTTAACCAAGTGTTTTTCACTTTTCCGTTTTTTCCCTCTCTTCTTTGGCTTGTGGGTTACACATTCTTTTATGTTCTTCTAGTGATTGCCTTAGACAAGGGCTGACTTATTAAAGGCGGATACAGATGAGTACTTTTCCTGTTCCCTGGCCAATACACGGACCTAGCTGTTGTTCAGTAGCTAAGTGATGTCTGACTCTTTGCAATCCCACGGACTGTAGCCTGCCAGGATCCTCTGTCCGTGAGATTCTCCAGGCAGGCATACAGGAGTGGATTGCCATGCTCTCCCCTTGAGGATCTTCGTGACCCAGGCTTGGACCTGCCTGTCTTGTGTCTCCTGCATTGGCAGGCGGGCTCTTTACCACTAGCGCCATTCGGGAAGCCCCTAGATGGATTGTAGACCTAAATATAAGAGCCAAAGCTATAAAGCTTCTAGTCCAAGTTCTGGGAAAACTCCAGTAAAGAAATGTACAAAGAAGCAGTTGCTGTGTTTAAGTCAGTAACATCTGTCCCCTTTCACCGGAAGATCGCTGAGTCAGCAGATACAATTAGGATGCTTTTAACTAGTTCTGGAGAAACTAGTGTTGTGCTGGGACCTGTTAACCAGCTACCTGGGGGGAAAGGAACTGCATACGTATCTTTACCTATGTACATAAATTACTTACAAATGTTACTGGTGTAGAGTATTAGTACACAATTTACAGATAATAAAATATGCAGTATTCTTTATCATAAGGTGGACTAGAAATCTTATCACCTTTGTCTAAACTACCCAGGTCTCACTCAAGGTTTTTCTGCTATTTTTACATTTTTTAAAAAATAGCGTTGGGTTTCTCTGCTTGTCTGTTCAGATGTGAAGCAGGCAATTCCTGTCCTTTGCTGTGACTATGCCTTCTAAGTGTGCACCCCCCGCGTCCAGCGGGCAGGTTTTGGGTGGGAGCCCCTCACGGTCCCACCTGAGCGCCTTCCCTTGCAATCGAGAAGGAGCATCTGACCGTAGCCACCCGCTGGGGTGTCCGTGGTCTCTTTCTTGTCCAGTGCACAGAGCTCAGCATGTCTTAGCAGTCAATGCTAATGTTAAAACGAAGAATTTTATTCTTTTCCAGGCCTAGGAAATCCTCTGTACTGTGTAATGGTAGAGATTGTGTGATGCGCGCTCTTTGGGGGTCAGGTGCCGCCTTTGGCACTTTCCCCTTCTTTCACCCTCCCTGTGCAGCTCCTTAGGTAAGTTCCATCTTTACCCTCTTTTTAAAGGTGAGGAAGCTGAGACCCAGTTAGGGACACTTGCGCGAGGTTTCAAGCGGCCAGCCTGGGATTCGAACCCCAGTTCACTCGATCGTGACTGCCTGCTGCCCGGTGACTGCTCAGCGGTCTGTGCTGCTTCTCCTTTATCTTTCAAGTAACCTCGCTGGCCTCCGCTTCCCTTTCTGTTTTCAGAACTTAGTGTTCCTTGAAGTTTAGAGGCTGAGGACAGGGCCATTTTGTTTTGGTCATGCGTGAATATGCCAGTGATACACAGCGTGGGTTTTGAAAAAGAAGAAAGCTACGAGTTTCCCTCACCTGCATGAGAACCACCACTTGTCCTGAGTGCCTGCCTGGAACCCCGACTCCTGGCGCTTTCTGGAAGGGTCCACACCTGGGGCCTCCTCCTCCCCAGCCCAGCTGCACCGTGGCCCTGCCGTGAGCGTTTTAAACACAGATGGGACCATGTCCATCCCTCGACTAGGCTGTGTTAGCGGCTCCATGGCCTCTTGGACGTGGTTCCTTCCCTCAGCCTTCTCACGCCCTCCCTGCCCGCTTCTGGGCTCTCTGGGAGTCCGCACCCCCGGCCACATTCACGGCTGTCTTCCTCTCTCCCGTGTCTTTTCTCATCTTCCTTCCCACCTGCTTGTCGCGGCTCAGGTGTGGTTAGATGCTCCTGCAGCCCCTACTATGTCCCCAGACTCCACAGCCTTCTGAACTCGGGGTGGTGGGGGCTGAGGGTCTGTGAGCTCCCTGAGAGCAGGGGCGGTAGCCCCGTCATAGCACTGGGCCCTCGGGGTCAGTCGGCACGTTTCTGCGGGATGAGTGGGAAATGGAGGTTTGCCTGTTTCAACCACCGGCTCCCCACCCCATTAAACATTTCACTTCTTTTGAGGTGAAGAGTTCAACGTGGAAGAAAATGGATGGTGGTCATAATTACACTATGTAGATCCAGCGGGAGGGGAAAAACCAGGAGGTGTGACGGATGCAGCTACGCTCGGACAGCGTGCCAGTCAAGAGCTGGGCAGGATGCTCCCCTCCCTGGACCCTGGTTCCCAGGATGGGGGACACTGGGCACCATGATTGCTGGGGTTCTTCCAGGGCTGTGGCCCTTACAGTCGTACTTGATGGCCGATGGATTGTAAGGTTGGGGTATATATTGTGCAGAGATAGAGAACTTCTCGAAAGATCTGGAATTCTGATTATTTCCTAATCATGATGGGAGGACAAGTCTCATTGTAAGCGCCTAGGAACGTACTGACTTCTACTGAGTCCCTCTTGTAAAAGCTTGTCTATTCTTCCTTCATATTGTTGAATAAATGACATGGTAACATAAATCAGTACAATTTTATTTTAAGACACCCTCACATGTAAAATATGTACATCAAAATGAATGCAAAGTAATTCAGTGACGATATCCAGGGGGCTGTTCCCAGGAGACTGCCTTTGCTTAAAATACGTTTGGAACTTCTGTTCGGAATTACCCGTGAGAACTTGCACACTCTCGTTTCTAACGCTGGCAAATCTGTCTTTGCAGGACAGATTTGTGAACCAAGTGGGTGGTTGAACTGTGTTACTGCCTCATTTATTATTTATCAGTTTGCTTACTGTATGTTCATTTGGAGAACCTAAAAGAAAGAAGAAAGTCAACCCAGTCTATATTCTAGTTAAAAACTAGTCAGTCCTTGGAAGAAAACTCTAAACATCATGGTTGTAGAACCAGGAGGTGCTCAGAGTCTCAGAGTGCTCATCCAGTGCAAGAAGTCTTTTTTCTGACTCCCTTGCTAGTGCCCTGGGATGGGGTTTTTCTGTATCAGCAAGTCAGGATGCCTGAATTCATTTAAGGAAGCAAAGTCCTCTCAGGCCATCTTTTCTTTTATCTTGGGCTTTGCTGCTGCTGCTAAGACACTTCAGTCGTGTCTGACTCTGTGTGACCCCATAGACAACAGCCACCACGAGGCTCCTCCGCCCATGGGATTTTCCAGGCAAGAGTATTGGAGTGGGGTGCCATTGCCTTCTCTGATCTTGGACTTTAGGCCCTCCTTTTTTTTTTTTTTTTTTAAATTAGGGATGTGCTTAGTCTTGTCTGGCTCTTTGGAGCCTTTTGGACTATAGCTGCCCAGGCTCCCCTGTCCATGGGATTCTCCAGGCAAGAATACTGGAGTGGGGTGCTATTTCCTCCTCCAGGGGACATTTCCAACTCAGGGACTGAACCCACTTCTCCTGCTTCCCCTGTGTTGGCAGGCGGATTCTTTATCACCGCACCACCTCGGAAGCCCTCAAAATCTGTAGAGCATGCAAGATACAGTAGCAAGAGGAAGAACTTAGAAAGAGCTTGTTTGATTAAGTCTCATGAACTGTGCTAAGAAACACAGGTGGGTTTACCTATGTAAACCTAGGTGCTTTGCTTGTAAAAGCAAGGTTAGCCTCTCTGTCCGAGCTATTGTAGAATTATAGGGAACATTCATTCTTTTACTCAGTAATAACTATGGTCCATTAGACCCTGCTGGTGTTAAAAAAAGGAGATAGAGTCATGTGAGAGAGTGATTCTGGGCAGGGGGCTGTGCATGTTGTTGTGCTTGAATAGACAAGCCCAAGATATGAGAGCTGAAATAATGCCTGAGAGCAGTTGCTAATATTCAGTTCAGTTGAACAACATTCTGTTGAGCAAATATTTAGGAGTGGGATTGCTAAGTCAATGACATGTGAATCTTTGGTTTTAGTTCAGTTCAGTTGAGTCACTCAGTCCTGTCTGACTCTTTGCGACCCCATGGACGGCCACACACCAGGCCTCCCTGTCCATTGAGGTGTTAAAAAAAGGAGATAGAGTCATGTGAGAGAGTGATTCTGGGCAGGGGGCTGTGCATGTTGTTGTGCTTGAATAGACAAGCCCAAGATATGAGAGCTGAAATAATGCCTGAGAGCAGTTGCTAATATTCAGTTCAGTTGAACAACATTCTGTTGAGCAAATATTTAGGAGTGGGATTGCTAAGTCAATGACATGTGAATCTTTGGTTTTAGTTCAGTTCAGTTGAGTCACTCAGTCCTGTCTGACTCTTTGCGACCCCATGGACGGCCACACGCCAGGCCTCCCTGTCCATTGCCAACTCCCGGAGTTTACTCAAACTCGTGTCCATTGAGTTGGTGATGCCATCCAACCATCTCATTCTCCGTCATCCCCTTCTCCTCCTGCCTTCAATATTTCCTAGCATCAGGGTTTTTTCCCAGTGAGTCGGTTCTTCGCATCAGGTGGCCAAAGTACTGGAGCTTCAGCTTCAACATCAGTCCTTCCAGTGAACACCCAGGACTGATCTCCTTTAGGATGGACTGGTTGGATCTCCTTGCAGTCCAAGGGACTCTCAAGAGTCTTCTCCAACACCACAGTTCAAAAGCATCAATTCTTCTGTGCTCAGCCTTCTTTGTAGTCCAACTCTCACATCCATACATGACTACTGGAAAAATGATAGCTTTGATTAGACAGACCTCTATCAGCAACATACTAGGCATTCAAAAAGTTTAGGTGTTTTATCTTTGCAAATGTCCCAGTTTTGTCCCCATATATCTTTCACAAATAGCTAGACGAGATGATAAAAAATCTTATCCAGTTTTTGCACAAAGACCTGGTTTGCTGAAAGCCTTATTAAAATTCAAAGTAGAAAATACTGTGAAGAAGGAACTAACAGTTTTGAAGAACACACTATTATTTTTAATGCTGAAAACAGTCCAATGAGGTCAATACTGTTCGTATGCATATTTTAAAACTGAAGCTCAAAAAAGTTAAATGATTTTCCTAAAGTCATGTAGCTAATATGTAGTGATACCAGTGTTTGAATGTGCATGTGTTTTAACTCCAGAGTCTTCTCTTATCAACATTATCATCAGAGGTGAAATTACCATGAAAAAGTGATTTTTAAGCTTCTGGACCCCATAACCACCGGAGATTCTTGAGTGCAAAACGTAATTTCCTGGTGGTCCAGTGGGACTTCAGTGTGGGGTGGGGATGTGGGTTCCATCCTTGATCAGGGAACTAGGATCCTGCGTATTGTACAGTGCGGCCAGGGGGAAAAAAGACAATAGTTGCCACCTCTTAGGGTTGTTCTAAGGATTAAAATAGATGACATATAAATAATACTTGAGTTCTGGACACATTAAAAAAAAAGTAGTTAATAAATTGTGGCAATTACTATTAAAGAAAATAACCTAAAGATCTACCCTAATTTAGCATGAGTGTTATTTTGGTATATTTTTTCTAATTTTAAAAATCTCTCACGTGTATATTTTATTTAAGACAAACTGAGATCTCACTGCCTCTTTTACTTAGTACTGTATAATGAGTGTATTGCCATTCAAAATATGATTTTTGGCGGTTACATTTTATCCCATCATATGTATCCATGGTGTATTCACCATTTCCTGTTGTCTTCTTAATAGCAGTTTCTGGATGTGTTTATTTGTCTGTACACGCAATGATAGAAATATTTACCAGTTTGATGAACTAAACTGCTTCTTTAAAGTGGAATTTTACTGTTCAGTTCAGTCGCTCAGTCATGTCCGACTCTTTGCGATCCCATGAATCGCAGCATGCAAGGCCTTTCTGTCCATCACCAACTCCCATATATCAAGTCCGTGATGCCATCCAGCCATCTCATCCTCTGTCATCCTCTTCTCCTCCTGCCCCCAATCCCTCCCAGCATCAGTGTCTTTTCCAATGAGTCAACTCTTCGCATGAGATGGCCAAAGTACTGGAGTTTCAGCTTTAGCATCATTCCTTCCAAAGAACACCCAGGGCTGATCTCCTTTAGAATGGACTGGTTGGATCTCCTTACAGTCCAAGGGACTCTCAAGAGTCTTCTCCAACACCACAGTTCAAAAGCATCAGTTCTTGGGCGCTCAGCTTTCTTCACAGTCCAACTCTCACATCCATACATGACCTGTTAGTGAGGTTGAAAATTTTCACATAGTCCTTTTTAAAATTAAATGTTCTTTTGCTCCAGTATCTGCTTTATTTGGTATAAATATTGTCATCTAACCCTTCTTTCCATTTGTATTTTCTAGACATGCTTTGCTCTTCTTTTTATGTTTGATTTTGGGTCATTTGGTATTAGGCCCATCTTATAAATAGCATATAATTGGATGATAAAAATCTTTTCCTTTTTTGGGGTCTGTTTACCCATTCACATTTATTGTCCTATTTCATAGATTTGCTCCTTTGTCAAATAATTTTTTTAACATTTTATGCCTCTTGTTCTCTGTGCTTTTTGTGATATAGATTGTATTTTTGTTTTCTTTCTAGTGATTTGAAAGGCACACATCTGGTTTTTATTCTGTTGTTGCCAATTTTATAGCTTCAAAAAATAAAATGGACTCAAATTAGCTCTGAAGGTTCTTGTGAAAGAAGGTGTTGGAATGAAGTCATGAGCAATGGAGCATGATTGGAATAAGTGTCTTCCCCTCCAAGAGACTGCTGTGAAATGCAGTCTCATTTGACTTCATCTGTTGATACTTTGATGTAAAAAAAAAAAATAGTGTTTTACAGTAAGGTCAGCATTCTGTGATTTGGCCCTTGGGTTACTTGAAGACTCATTTAAAATAAAGAAAAAAAAAGCCAAAACTTCTGTCTAGGCCTTTCCTCTGCTGTGCACCCTGCTTCCTCGTCACCTCACCTCGCCTCCTGTGTACGGTATGGCAAGCTGCCCGCCAGGCCTGCGTGGACAGTGTGGCAGAAACAGCCTGTGGTATCAGATGCTGGAGAAGCCTCTTTCTTCCTGGCTTCAGTTTCCACATCTGCAAGTTTAAGAAGCTGGGACACATAATCTCTCAGGTCACTTCTACCTTCAACCTTCTATGATTCAGCAGTTTATTAAACAGCTGTTTGCACAGCTTCAGTACCAGGGCCTGTGGTACTGAAGAATGAGAAGCACAGTACCGATCTGTGTTTAAAAAGCAGAGACGAGATCTCAAGTTGGTAAAAGATTCTGTGTTTTGATCTGTGTGGGGGTTGCATCATATATGAGTCTCCGATTTTGCGTGGGCTGTGCCTTTAAGATGAAGACAGCTTTATCACTTTACTTGCGTGTCTTATGCCTCAATAAACAGGAAAAATAAACCAAAAAGAGAAAGAGAAGAAAAACAAGCAAGATGTTTAAAGGTTGTGGTTATGAGGCTGGTGTACGGAGAATTCACAGGAAGTAGATAATGAAGTTGAATCCTGTCATCAGTTACCAGCCTTTGAATCTTGAGCACATCTTATTTACGTTTTTGAGAGTCAGTTTCTTTAGTGCAAATGAAATTTCTGGTGTCTACATTATGCGGCAGTCAGGGATACTAAGTGAGTTATAGGGCATAGAAGGCTCCTGGCGTGTAGTAGGTGATCAATACCTATTTTCAAGAAGAGGCAGTAAGAGTTTTAAACAGACATATGACAGATTCAAAGAGCTAAGAGACTTTACATCCATCTTTTGAAATCACCCCAAAATAAATAAAACCCAGAAAGCCTAGTGTTAAAGAGACTATGAAGGAAAAGCTAAACTCATGTTTTTCTGGTGATGTTGCAAATTGGTAATACCTCTTGAAGAGAGCCCCTGGCAACTTATAATAAAAGTCATCCAGCTGATTATGGTCTGTAAGCTGGTAATCCCACTTTTCAAATTACAGCCTGAGAAAATAGCACCAAAGGATAAACAAAATTTATTTATTTAAAAATGCTTGACTGAATTGTAACAGTGGAAACAACTAGCTGAAAGATGGCTTAATGAAGCCATTTCAGTGATACAGTGGAATATTTGTCCTTTTGAAACAGCACATAGCAGGACCTAGTAGATACATGGAGAATTCAGGCAAAAAGTTAGGAAATGGTGTGCATATCCAAACACAGCCACGTAAACCCTTGCCTGTGCAATGACAAAGGTTGGAAGTGAACTTTGTAAATCTTGAGTTTTGTGTGGGAAAGAGGGTATCCACATTTTTTCATTAATTAATGTTTTTGGCTGTGCTGGGTCTTTGTTGCTGCCTGGGGGCCTTCTCTATTTGCAGCGAGTGGGGGCTGCTCTCCAGCTGCAGTGAATGGGCTTCTCACTGAGGGGGCTTCTCTTGTTGCAGAGCTCAGGCACTCGGGCACATGGGTTCCAGCAGTTGTAGCACGTGGGCTCCGTTCAGTTCAGTTCAGTCGCTCAGTCGTGTCTGACTCTTTGCAACCCCATGGGCTGCAGCACGCCAGGCCTCCGTGTCTGTCACCAGCTCCCAGGCTTACTTACCCCTCTGTGTCCATCACCAGCTCCCAGGCTTACTTCCCTTGCCGTATGTAGAATCTTCTCACACCAGGAATCAAACCCGTGTCCCCTGCATTGGGAGCTGGATTCTTAACCACTGGACCACCAGGGAAGTCCAAAGCTGATCTAGACTTAAATTTCTTGTTTATTGTAGTATAAAGTGAAGTCACTCAGTCCTGTCCAACTCTTTTCGACCCCATGGACACCAGGCTCCTTCATCCATGGGATTTTCTAGGCAAGAGTACTGGAGTGGGTTGCCTTTTCCTTCTAGTGATTGCTAAATGGTTCCATAAAAATATAAGCTATATGTTCTGAGATAGCACAGGACATCTATGAAGAGTGTATGAACCACAGAATAAGAATGTAGGGCAGAAAGACAGGTGGAATTAGAGAAAAATAGTCATTATGCTTCCTCTAATTTTTAAGTTTGCCTCACCAATGCATCATGACAGTAGTTATCACACTTGAGAAGTGCTTTTCCCAGAAATAAAGTTCAAGGCAGCTGAAACCCTCAACAGAGAGAAGAAAACTCAGGAGAAGTTGTTTTTAGGGATATCTGGTATCTTGTCAATTGCATTCTTTTTCCAACTGCTTTTCCTTCTTTTCTTTTGTGACAAAGGAGATGGTTTTATAGATGTGAAATGGTTTACAATTGCCTTATTTAGTTGCTCTTATTTTTTATGTCTCCCCAGAAGGTCACAAAAATCCTTCATTTAAAAAGAGAAAATGATGTGTTTTTAGTGCAAGGATAGAATAGCCACTTTAGAGAACCGAGGGGAATGGAGATAAATGCAGTCTGGCCCCGTGGCCACAACATGCCCGGTACTTTGGATCATCTCCGATGTTGGAAGCTTTACAGGGAGAATGGAATGAGCTCTGGGCAATGGGATGCCTCCCTTTCACCACCTGAAAGCCCAAACCAACTTTAAAAAAACTGTATCTTTTATTTTTTAATTGAAATATAGTCGGTGTACAATATGATGGTAGTTTCACAATCACATAATGGTTCGACATTTGCATCTGTTATGAAATGGTCACCATAGTGAGTGCAGGGACCATCTGTCCCCATATACAGTCATTACAGTGTTATGGGCCATCTTCCATATGTGGTGTGTTACACTGCTGTGACTTATTCATTATATCACTAATATAACTGGGTGTTTGTACCACTTAACCCGCTTCACCTATTTCATTCAGTCCCCCACTCCCCTCCCTCCGGCAACCACTCATTTGTTCTGTGTATTTAAGAGTCTGCATTCATTTTATTTTGTTTGTTTATTTTGTTTTTTTAGATTCCACATATAAGTGAAATCATGTAGTATTTGTCTTTTTCTGACTTACTTACTTTATTCAGCATGATACTCCCTAGATCTATCTATGTTGTTGCACATGGCAAGATTTCATTTTTGTGTGTGTGGTTGAGTAGTATTTTGTATTGTATATACACCACACCTTCTTGGGCTTCCCTGGTAGCTCAGCTGGTAAAGAATTTGCCTGCAGAATAGAAGGAACATACCTCAACATAATAAAAGCTATATATGACAAACCCACAGCAAACATTATCCTCAGTGGTGAAAAATTGAAAGCATTTCCCCTAAAGTCAGGAACAAGACAAGGGTGCCCACTTTCACTGCTGCTATTCAACATAGTTCTGGAAGTTTTGGCCATAGCAATCAGAGCAGAAAAAGAAATAAAAGGAATCCAAACTGGAAAAGAAGAAATAAAACTCTCACTGTTTGCAGATGACATGATCCTCTACCTAGAAATCCCTAAAGACTCCACCAGAAAATTACTAGAGCTAATCAATGAAGAGAATAAAGTTGTAGGACATAAAATAAAAAAACAGAAATCCCTTGCATTCCTATACACTAATAATGAGAAAGCAGAAAAAGAAATTAAGGAAACAATTCCATTCACCATTGCAACGAAAATAATAAACTACTTAGGAATATATCTACCTAAAGAAACTAAAGACCTATATATAGAAAACTATAAAACACTGATGAAAGAAGTCAAAGAGGACACTAATAGATTCGGAAGAATCAATATAGTGAAAATGAGTATACTACCCAAAGCAATCTACAGATTCAATGCAATCCTTATCAAGCTACCAGCGGTATTTTTCACAGATCTAGAGCAAATAATTTGACAATTTGTATGGAAATACAAAAACCTTGAATAGCCAAAGCAATTTGAGAAAGAAAATGAAACTGGAGGAATCAACCTGCCTGACTTCAGGCTCTACTACAAAGCCACAGTCATTAAGACAGTATGGTACTGGCACAAAGACAGAAATATAGATCAATGGAACAAAATGGAAAGCCCAGAGATAAATCCACACACCTGTGGACACCTTATCTTTGACAAAGGAAGCAAGAATACACAATGGATTAAAGACAATCTCTTTAACAAGTGGTGCTGGGAAAACTGGTCAGTCACTTGTAAAAGAATGAATTAGATCACTTTCTAACACCATACACAAAAATAAACTCAAAATGCATTAAAGATCTAAACATAAGACCAGAAACTATAAAACTCCTAGAGGAGAACATAGGCAAAACACTCTCCGACATAAATCACAGCAGGATCCTCTATGACCCACCTCCCAGAATACTGGAAATAAAAGCAAAAA